>JAJOOO010080573.1:0-34210 GCA_029582685.1 Solanum piurae
ACGAGGAATATGGTTTAGACTTAACTTTAACCCACGATTATATTCGTTTAGTCAACGTATTTCCGAAAAAAGTAATTAAAAGGGGGGGGGGATTTGTAAAACAAATTCTGAAAGTTATGTCAACAATTAGTGAGTAAGATTCAAATTTTTAGTTGTTATCAAGATGAGAGAGAAACTAGGGTGTACGTGTTCCCCATAAGCTCATAGCGCGATAATCCTAGTAATAGTAATCATTTACTAATGTATTACATGCAAAGTGATAAGTTAGATATATCTAATTCCTTGGTCCGACAACTAGAGAATTTCACCTCGCACTTTGGTCCAGGTACGTGTGTATAATTTACTAACCCTTACCTTTACCTCATATTAGACATCACATCAATGTATGACTTAGTTTTCACCCTCGCACCAATTGACACTAGACTATTAGATAGTATCACACTAAATCTATGTTGATAATTCTTTTCTTATTAACTACCTCCTTGGTCCGGCAAATAGCAACAAGGCGAGTTCTAACATTGGCTACCGTTAAAAAGACTTCTAAACGAAAGAATTGTCAATGCATGCAACAACACTATTCAAGAATTACTTAGTTACTATTCATACGTTGTTAATTGTTCATGGTTCCCACAACCCTAGTTGTGGATTTAGTTACCCATAGTAGCAAGAACACAATTCATATTTTTAGATGAAGAAATCCTGAACTTATGTAATGAGAAGAATAAACCCAGAATCTCAACTTGAATTGCAAAGTCAAAATCTTCAAAACGAGCTTAGGAAATTAAGAATTGCTAAAGTTGCAAGTTAATCTCCAAAGTCAAAAACTAGAACTAAAATAATAAATTCGAACCCCTAAAAACGAGATTTACGTGCCCTATATATAGAAAAACAAGTCCCAACTTAAAAGGAAACAAAATAAGGAAATAATGTTTCAGGACGCGGTTTTGATCTACGACACTGAGCTACGGACCGTGGATTAACCTATGGTCCGTAGGTCCCTTCCGTGGTTTGGGACTTAGATAATTTTCGAACTCCAAAAATCAGTACTCCCAGCCACAATCGACAGACCAGCAATACGGACCGTGATTCAATCCACGGTCTGTAGATCCTCCTCCGTAGCTCCATACTTAGAATCTTCAAAATCAGGTACTGGAACCCCCTCTCTTAAGCATTTGACAGACTTGCAGACGGCCCGTAGGTCGACTTACGGTCCGTCGTTTGAGTTTGTGGTTCCACACTTGGTCAAGAATTCCCTAATTTCTTCTTCATGCATTGCCTGCCCATCTACGATCACTACCTACGGAACGTGAATGGACCTACGGTCCGTCAATCACTTCCATCGATGCCCTTTTCTGTACAATTCTTTAGTTGTGTCGCATACTTCCATGTCCAAACTTATTTCCTGCAATCATGATAAATATACATTAATACCAATACAAAATGGCCCTAGACACACACAACTCTTAAGTGAAATGTATTAAAAATACCGTAAACTCATGGTAGATCAACACCCTCAACTTAAATTCATTGTTTGTCCTCAAGCGACGCACTAAGACTCTAAACGACACTTGTATAAAAGCAAGCATTCAAGCACAAGCAATCACATGGCTCTCAATCTCAACTATCTTTTCGAGTGCAAATCTTTTCTCTTAGACTCAACAAGCTAACTCATGCGGATCAAAATATGACAAAGATCAACTAATCAACACACAACATACACTGTTTTGCTATCACCAAGGTACCAACTTTCCGACAATGTAACTAGTGCCCTTACTTCAAACGAAATCCCTTTTTCACACAATGAATATAATTTTGAGTACAAGGATTCATTCAACAGTCACGCTCAGAAGTAATTTTCAGTACAGTTAGTGCTCAATACCACAGGCTTACCCTTATTTTCATGGCTTAGACTCTCCAAACTAGTTGCTAGGATCACTATAGGACTTTCTTAGCTTGTAACGTAGGCTCAGGGTCAGGTGTGGTACATTTGGGTACATTTTAGTGACTTTCTGCCCTCCTTGACATTACATTGACTTTTTACCTCTTCCTTGACCTATTTTTGGCATCCTTCCATTTTAAGCTCTTTTCCTTATTTCTTTGCAACATGGATGTGATTTTTGACTTTTTGACTCTAATTTTTTTCTTTCTTCTTTTTCTTCTATTTCTTTCAACACTTTTCTTTTGCTTCTTTTGCACAAAGTCACATCCTCTTTCATACTTTTTCTCTTTTCAACACTAAACTCTTTTCATACCTTTTTTTCCATTTGGTTTCCTTTTTCATAGCCACCCTCAACTTATGCATTTTGCATTAGTTGAGGTGCACAATGTCCGATGTCGGACCAGGCCAAAGATCAAGGTAACTTTTGGGCTTAGCCACCCTCAACTTAGGTTTTTGGCCTAAGTCAAGGTGCACATATCCAAGGAGGGACCGGGGCCAAGACAATGTTTTTAAGGGAAGGTGAGTTAGGTGAATCAAAAGAATTGGTCAATTTTAGGCTCAAATATTTGGATCAAAAGGGAATAATGCTATCATTTGGTTAGATCATTTTAGGCTTAAGTGGACTAATTTGAACAATGACCTATGATCACTTCCTAACTTCTAGCATAGATTATCCTAGCAGGACCAATGGGGCAAGTTCTAGATTGTCACAAAACTGTCTGAACAATCAACCATTCTCACACACTCTTGACACATAGTTTCATTGTCAGATTATCAGATTACCCAGTTCAAGTTTTAGCTTAAGTCATGAAATCAATTTGGTTATGTATCATGTCATATTCAGAGCCAACACATTCAACTCATTCTAGCGTACATATTTTAGCACATATCACAAATTTTGGATGAGTATCATTTTTCTTTCTTAATTATACCACCATGCTTCATTCTTTCACAAGCTTCTACACATACAACCCTAACACATGCCGATTCAACATAAATTAAACAGTTTCTAGGGGAAAAAGAACACATGCAAGAAAACCGCAAGAGAGGATTATGAGTTGGGTAACTCAGACTTCACCCTATCACTCACAATCCATTTACCCCACCCCCAACAAAATAGAGTGCAATTGTCCCCAATGCACAAAAATAAGCAATAAAGAGTAGGGTGAAGGTGAAGCAAACTTGTGGCGCAAATGCGCCGAAGACTTCAACAAGTGGGTGGATCCGGTGTCCCGGAGCCCGCTGGAACAAGAATTGGGTCACCCTCAGTAGTGCCCACATTCTCTATCACAGCACCATCAGTAGTGCTATCAGTCACTCTAACTGCACCATCAGTGGTGCTAACATCATCTCCCACAACAGTCATGGCCTTAGTGGTGGGCCTAGAACTGGAGACTCCAATAATATTCTCACGAGCCCTCTGCTGGCGCAACTCCTCACCTATAATGGAGGCTCTCCTAGCCTTCTCATTCTATTGGCGTTCTCGCTTCCTAGCTCAAGCATCCTCAGTGGTGTCAGCAACATTACTAGAGTGGTGCCTCCTCCCACGATCACGAGTAGGCTCGGGCTGTGCTGTGTCATCACTGAATAAGGCATCACGAACGGTGTCATATGCCAAAGCAGTAGGTGCAGACTCTGGCTCATCTGTGGGTGTGGCAATGATGGCATCAAATTCGGCCCAGAAATTGTCTAACTCGGTCCATAAAGAGGTCAGATCGGTAGTAGAGGTTGATCGCTCGAGGACTCTCAACTCGAAGGCATCCATGCGCTTATGAATGGCCTGGACCTTCAGGTCCATCATGGTCTCCATTTTCCGCTCCATCCTAGCCTCGGACTCTGCAATAGACTTCTGCATCCATGGCTTCACATGATGAAGCAGTGTGGCCATCTGTGCCTCCAACTTCTAAACTCAAGCCAAGGGCACAAATTCAGCTCCGAAAGGCAGGATGGCTCTGCACGAGCTAGGGGCCCGACTGGCAACCTGAGATGGGGAGCCCGGGGCATCATCAGTGTGGGCTGGAGGGGTAGGGTCATCACCCTGCATCTGCTCCACATCAACTATTAAATCTGCTCTTAATAGTGGCACCTCAATCTGTGGGCCACGTCACGGGGCAGCTACATTAGTCTCATCCCAAGTAAGGCCGATATCAAGAGTCCTGGTCGCCTGCACTAAAGTGTCACAATGCCAAATAGGCACCCTAAAATCCCTGCACAGCTGGAAGATCATACACAGGAAGGGTAAAGTGGTGGTGGTCCTGAGTACCCTCTCATGAATCTCCGCTAACAACATGCAGACAAAGTTTATCTCGAACTCCGCTACCAAAGCAGATACCATCACCGCTCTATCCCAAGTGAGTACATTATCGGCCTTAGTGGGCGACTCCTTGTTTCGTACCAAAAGCCAGAAGAATTTGGCCACCAAATTTAGGGTGGCTTTCCGAATACCCAAACGCGGTGTGCTGACCTACTCTGTGCGCTCCCCGTCCACAGCTATGTGTCTGGCCAGCTAAAGTAGTACAACCTCCCTCTGCTCTGCATTCTGCTGGAATGCTCCGCTCCTCACGATGTCCTATCGGTAGTCATATTCGCCGGTATGAAGTGCCCAAGTGGTGCCCAGACTGTAGAGGAATCGACTGATAGTAACCTGTGATATGTCCACCTTAAAACCCCGGACCATAGTGGAAGTGAGTGGGGCCTGGGCTGTGGGCTTGACCTGTTTGTGGATAGACCCTCGTAGTGTGGCAGCAGAGGAATCATAAAACTCTCCATAATCTCCTCGCAGTAAGTCCTAGGGCTCCGATCCATCCACTCACATTTGTGTTTCTGATAGAGCCAATGGATGTCGGGTATGGTGTATAGGCTCCCCATGAGAACTCTGCGCTCCTTAGTGATTTTTCGGGACTTCACCCTCTTTTCATTTAACATCGAGGCATCCTTGTATATTTGCCATTGACCCTCAACACACCACCTATTAGGTTCCTCTAGAACTGGAGCAGGTTCGGTGTTTGGTGACACAAAAATCTCCCCCGTACTAGTGGCCTCATCAGACGAGGCGACTCCTTCATGTGAACTTGAGCCTGTAGCGGAGCCAGAAGCAGACCCTACAGCAGAGGCGGACTCAGTGCCAGAAGTAGACCCAGTCGATGACCCAATCAGTATATCCTCCTCATCAAGATGGGAGGCAGTGACTACGTTGGGGACCACCTTCTTGGATTGATTCTGAGTGGCTCGGGGTGCTGTGGGTGATATCCTTCCAGTGGAGGGGGGGACATATTCGGGATCCTTTTCCGCATCAGTGTCTTTATTGATTAGCCGAAAAGTCGGCGCCATAAATTTGGATCTACCCTTGACGGCTATAGCTTTCTTCGGGGCCATGGTACCTGTGGAAGGAGAATTAGTACTAATATAACCTAAAAAGCACACTCAAATTTTTTTAGAACAAAGAACGAACCAGGAGAAAATTGATTTTTTTTTTTGGGCAGTGACTGAACTCATGACCCACGGTGGGTTCCTACGGTCCATGGATGGATCCACGGTCCGTAGGTTCCCTCCGTAGATCAGAGTACCCAAAAGGGGGATATCTGATGTGAACCACGGACGTGCAAAATGGTCCGTAGATTGAACTACGGACCGTAGTCCACTGCCGTAATTCAACACTTAGCAGATTTTTGTGGTGTGCAGACCCACAGACTTGATCTACGGTTCGTAGATGGGGTCTCGTGAGTCAAGTCTGTGCCAGGTATCAGACATGCTTCAATTTGAAAACTAATTTTACCAATTTCAACAATTTACCCTAGTCTAATCATGCATTTCAACACAATTTATGCTAGTTCATCATTCTAAGGGTTCCAACTACTCAATTTTTAACAGGTATTGCTTACAAGACTAGGAACCCTAAGTTGAAACTTGCATTCAGACTCTTATTTCACTGATTTTACACATTATAAAGACAACACAATCACAATCTATCGTCCCAAGGGTGCTATAGTTTTAGTTTAGCATGCATTTTCATACAACTACTACCCAAGGTCAAGACCCAATTCCTAGCTTTCTATAACAACAATGAATCGGAAATTCAAAGTGAAGGTAAAGTCGATTACATTACAAGCAAAGGAAATAGGGTGATTGTGTGACGACTCTAGACTTCCAACACTTCCAACACTTCCAACTCGCCTTTTGCGCCGAACCCGAACACCGAAACCTCTTGAGGAATTTGGGATGAATGGATTTGAGAGAGAAAGGGGAATTGGGGATACGGGAGGATGAAAGAGGATTAATCAATGGGGAAATGGGAGTAATATAAAAGGATTTTAGTAGTTAGAGGGGTTTATAAACAGTTGGGAGTAGACTATGGTAAATGGGAAATAATTTGAAAAGTGGGTCTTTTATTTAAGAGGGGTCCGGGTCGGGTCAGGCAGAACTAGGATTTGGACCCATGAGACCTCATCTACTGTCTGTGGGTCGACCTACGGTCCGTAGGTCACTCTCACACTTAGAAAATTCAGAGAACTTACCTGGGATCTACGGACGCCATTCACGATCCTTGGCATGAACCACGGACCGTCGATGGGGTCCGTAGACCTCTGCAACCGACTTTTTCTACAAATTTTGCTTTTCAACCCTGCACATGTAGCAACCATTAGACCTTTCTTTTTACATTTTCTGGACACTTTTTAGACACGAATCCTATGCTATATCTAGCCAACACTAAAACAAAAATAAAGCACGTATTTAAAGGAATACAAAAAAATAAATAAACAAAGAAAACTACTAAACCGAAAAGAAAAACCTATAGTTTGCTAGATTGTACATCTTGGGTTGCCTCCCAAGCAGTGCTTGATTTAACGTCGCGGCACGACGTAGGCCTCTTGATTACTCAAACTTCATCAAGATAATAGGCCTCAACAACTTCTTGCACACTTTCCGCGTTTCCCAGATAGATCTTAATCCTTTGCCCATTTACCTTGAACCTTGTTCCTTCATTGTTTTCAAGCTCCACCGCTCCATGTGGGAGCACTTGCGTGACTAAGAATGGCCCGGTCCATTTGGACTTGAGCTTGCCTGGTACAAGGCTGAACTTTCATAAGCTCTTAGGCGAAAATCATCAAGCACATTCAAGTTACTTATTCTCTGATTTGATGAGGCGCCCCAATCTAAATTTAGCTTCTTTATCGCCCACATAGCCTTATGCTTTATCTCTACTGGGAAATGGCAAGACTTCCCCTATACAAGTTGGTAGGGAGACATACATATGGGAGTCTTGAATGCGGTGCGATAGGCTCATAGAGCATCATCAAGCTTCCTTGACCAATCCATTTTGTTAGCATTCACAGTGTTTGCCAAAATCTGCTTGATCTCTCTGTTGGACACTTCAACTTGTCCACTAGACTGCAGATGGTAAGGAGTGGCAACATTATGGCGGACGCCATATTTCTCAAGTAACGCCTTGAACAACTTATTACAAAAGTAGGAACCTCCATCACTGATAATTGCCCTAGGTGTACCAAATTTGGAGAAGATATTCTTTTTCAAGAATGCAGTGACACTCTTACCTTCATTATTGGAAAGCGCGATTGCTTCCACCCACTTCGACACATAATCAACCGCAACAAGAATATACTTCATCCCATGTGAACTCACAAATGGACCATAATATCAATGCCCCATACATCAAACAACTATATCACCAATATAGGATTCATAGGAAGCTCTTGCCTCTTTGAAATTCCTCCTTCTCTTTGGCAACGGTCACAAGACTTGGCGAAATCATGACCATCTTGGTGGATGGTAGGCCAGTAATACCCACATTGCAAAACCTTATGCGCAGTTCGAATACCACTATGAAGCTCACCAACAGGCGATAAATGGCACGCCTCTAGTATACTCAACATCTCGACCTCGGGCACACATCGACGAATAATCCCATCAGCACAACTACGATACAAATAAGGCTCATCCTAAAAGAACTTCTTCACATCATGCATAAACTTTTTCCTTTGGTGAAAAGACAAGTCTGATGGCACCAGATCACTTGCCAAATAGTTAGCAAAGTCTGCGAACCAAGGAATTCGATAATGAGAAGCAGCCAATACCTGTTCATCTGGAAAAGCATCATTAATTTCAGCCCTATCACTAAGCTTGAGCATAACTTCTTCCTCCAATCTAGACAAGTGATCGGCAACCTGATTTTCTATCCCCTTTCTATTTTTAACCACAAAGTCAAACTCTTGCAACAACAACACCCATATAATCAACCTCGGTTTTGCATCCTTCTTAGCCATCAAATACCTCAATGAAGAATGGTCAGTATGCACAATAACCTTAGTACCAAGAAATTAGGAGCGAAGTTTCTCGAATGCAAAAACCACCACAAGAAGCTCTTGTTCAGTCACTGTATAGTTCATTTAAGCCACATTTAGAGCTTTGCTAGCATAATAAATAGGATGAAGAATCTTCTCTCGCCTCTTTCCTAATACCACACCAAACGCCACTCCACTCGCATCACACATTACCTCAAACAGTTGTCCCCAATCCGGTGAAATAATGATAGGTGCAGTAACTAGCTTCTCCTTCAACTCTCCAAATTCTCTCAGACAAGCATCATCAAAATCAAACTTATACTCCTTTTCGAGCAGTTTGCACAATGGATGTGCAATTTTGGAGAAATCCTTGATGAACCTCCTATAGAAACCTGCATGCCCAAGAAAACTTCTAACACCTTTAACAAAGATAGGTGGTGTAAGCTTTTCTATTACCTCAACTTTCGCTCTATCAACCTCGATACCCTTCTCAGAAATATGATGACCTAGAACTATCCCTTCTTTCACCATGAAGTGGCACTTCTCCCAACTGAGCATAAGATTGCACTCTTCACCTTTTAAGCACCTCGGCCAAATGGTCCAGACAATGATCAAAAGAGTCACCTACCACAGAGAAATCTTCCATAAATACCTCAATAGTGTCCTCTACCATATCAGATAATATCGACATCATATAACGCTGGAAGGTCGCTGGAGCATTACACAACCCAAATGGCATCCATTTGAATGCAAAAGTTCCATTAGGGCAAGTGAAGGTGGTCTTCTCTTGGTATTCCGGAGCTATAGAAATCTGATTGTAGCCCGAATAACCATCAAGGAAACAATACCGACCCTTACCAGCAACTCGATCCAACATCTGATCCATGAACGACATAAGAAAGTAGTCCTTTTCTGTCCAAGCATTCAATTTTCGGTAGTCCATGCAGACTCTTCATCCAGTCACGAGCCGCATCGAAACAAGCTCATTTCTCTCATTAGGTACCACAGTAATCCCACCTTTCTTGGGCACACACTGAACATGACACACCCAACTACTATCTGCAATGGGATAAATAACTCTAGAATCCAGCCACTTGATGATTTCCTTATTAACTACCTCTTTCTCCATATCAACCAAGGCGCGCCCAGTGGCTAGGAATGGTCTCCCAAGGATAATGGGAACCTCAAAATCAGCATCACAATCAAGTATCACAAAATCCTCCGATAGGATAAACGACTCCACTTTCACTAGTACATCTTGGAGCACACCAATGGGCTTCTTCACAATTCTATCGGCCATAAATAGGTGCATCGCAGTTGGTTTTGGATCCCCTAAACCTAACTTCTTGTAAATAGACAATGGCATCAAATTGATACTAGCACCCAAATTGCACAGTGCCTTTGCAAAATGTAGAAACCCAATAGTACAAGGAATAGTGAAAGCACCAGGATCCTCCTTCTTCTGCAGAAGGGAACTTGTAGCAATAGCACTACAGTGTTGCAACTTATCATCATCTTCGAAACTCACAGCCCATTTTTTAGTTACCAAGTCCTTCATAAACTTCGCATACCCATGCATTTTCTCCAAAGCTTCTTTCAACGGCACATTGATGGAAAGCTGCTTCAACATACTAATAAACTTGAGGTATTTACCTTTTTCAGTTTTCTTCACTAATCTCTGTGGAAAAGGAAGTGGAGGTTTAGGCATGGGAACAACTTTTTGGGTTATCTCCACTTCCTTCTCTATCGCATTTTCGGCCTCTTCGTTTACCTCAATCACATCATCATTTTTACTAGCCTCAACTTTCACCCAGACGGCATAGGTGGATCAATGGTCTGCTTACCCCCTCGAGTAGTGACTACCATACAATGTCCATCATTCTTTAGATTTTGGATGGTGTTGCTAGAAAGTGTGCCACATTGAAATGGGTTTACTGTAGTGGACAACTG
Organism: Solanum piurae; assembly: GCA_029582685.1. Taxonomy (NCBI): domain Eukaryota; kingdom Viridiplantae; phylum Streptophyta; class Magnoliopsida; order Solanales; family Solanaceae; genus Solanum; species Solanum piurae. The sequence continues at coordinate 10,189 of JAJOOO010080573.1, forward strand.
AGTAATCTGCTGCTCAAGATGCTTGATTGACACTACATGAGCATCAACTTTTTGACCAATACTAGACAAGTCATTTCGTATCTCCTTCACATTCTCATCAGTCGCATCAAACCTCTTCATCATCTTCTGCATCATATCCTCAATACGTGACATATTACCTCCAGCTTCCCTATTACCAAATTCCCAATTTTGAGGAGGAACATAAGGTCCAACCTGATCATTTTTGTTGCCATAGTTGTTTCGGTTGTAGTTGTTGTCATGATTATAGTTCCCATCCCAGACATATTAAACTTCTCGATTGTAGTTGCCATAGTTCTGACCTTGGTTTCCTTTCCCTTGGCGCCAATTATCCAATTTGGAACCTTGGGCGTTGGCTCCGAAACCCCTCGTCTGATCATTCACCAAATAAGCATCCTCCTCATAGTAATATTCCTCCTCTGGTGGTGGTGGAGTCTTGGTTAATTAATTGACCGCATTTACCTTTTCTGTACTTCCGCTCATATGCTTCAGGACCAGCCCCAGCTCTATCCTCATCTGAGCCATTTCCTCACGAATATCATTAGTAGATTTATTAGTTGTAGCTTGGACTGCAAACGTGTTTCTCCCAGTATCTGGCTTTCTAGTGCTCCATGTTTTATTGTTTTGGGAAATCTTCTCCAGTTTCTCCACAATCTACTTAAAAGTGCACTCACCATATGAACCTCCAGCGATAGTATCAAGCACCGCCTTACTATTGTCATCCTGACCTCGATAGAAGTATTTCTTTAGCGATTCATCATCAATACGGTGATTCAGGACACCTCTTATGAAAATAGTGAACCTATCCCAAGAACTATTCACAGACTCTCCAGGTAGTGCTACAAAATTATTGAGTTTATCTTTGTGGTTCAGCTTCTTTGACACAGGAAGAATCTTTCCAGGAACACCTCAGTTAATTGGTCCCATGTATAGATTGAGTTATAAGGGAGCTTAGTAAACCACACAGCAGCATCACCGATCAATGAAAGAGGAAATACTCTTAATCCAATGACATCCATGTCCAAGTCCGATCGACCCACAAAACTTTTGCAAACACTCCTCAGCTTAGAAACGTGCGCATGTGGATTCTCCGATGCCAAACCAGAGAACAAACCCCTCACTGTAAGCATCTGCATCAAACTGCTAGTCACCACAACTGTATGCCCCGGAGGTAGAGGGGGTAGAACAAGAGGTCCGTTAGATTCAGCAGCATTAAAGTTGACCCTATAATTGTCACGCAGCCTTGGTCTTGGTGGATCATGTACCCTTATTGCATCTCTCAGTAGATTTTCACCTTGAACCAGATTATTCTCATCATCAACCCTCGGAGGCTGCAAACCAACTCCATCACCTAAATTTCCTCCGATAGGATTGATTGGGACTCCTTGGTTATTCATTCTTCGCAAAGTTCTATTCAATTTTGGATCATCAGGAGTAAGTGGTTCACCTTGGCTCTGTGTACTTGGCATACACTAGAGTAGGAACCTGAGAGAAACAAAAACAAAAGAAAAAGTAAAATTAGGAAATATTTGACTAAAGCTCAATAATGTAGTTAAACTTAATCTAAAAGCCTTATTCCCTGGCAACGGTGCCAAAATTTGATACGCTCAAATTATACCTCTATAAAGAAGTATAAGCGATTGTTATTAAGTAAAGAACCCAACTTGTAGGTTGGGGTCGATCCCATGAGGAATATGGTTTAAACTTAACTTTAACGCACGATTATATTTGTTTAGTCAACGTATTTCTGAAACAAGTAATTAAAAAGGGGGGGGGGGGCATTTGTAAAACAAATTCTGAAAGTTATGTCAAAAATTAGTGAGCAAGATTCAAACTTTTATTTGTTATCAAGATGATAGAGAAACTAGGGTGTACGTGTTCCCCATAAGCTCATAACGCGGTAATCCTAGTAATAGTAATCCTTTCCTAGTGTATTACATGCAAAGTGATAAGTTAGGTATCTCTAATTCCTTGGTTCGGCAACTAGATAATTTCACCTCGCACCATGGTCCGACTACGTATAATTTACTAACCCTTACCTTTAGCTCATATTAGACATCACATCAATGTATGGTTTAGTTTTCACCCTCACACCAATTGACACTAAACTATTAGATAGTATCACACTAAATCTATGTTGATATTTCTTTTCTTATTAACTACCTCCTTGGTCCGGCAAGTAGCAACAAGGCGAGTTCTAACGTTGGGCACCGTTAAAAAGACTTCTAAACGAAAGAATTATCATTGCATGCAATAACACTATTCAAGAATTACTTAGTTATTATTCATACGTTGTTAATCGCTCATGGTTCCCACAACCTTAGTTGTGGATTTAGTTACCCATAATAGCAAGAACACAATTCATATTTTTAGATGAAGAAATCATGAACATACGTAATGAGAAGAATAAACCCAGAATCTCAACTTGAATTACAAAGTCAAAATCTTCAAAACGAACTTAGGAAATTAAGAATTGCTAAATTTGCAAGTTAATCTCCAAAGCCAAAAACTAGAACTAAAATAATAAATTCTAATCCCCGAAAATGAGGTTTACATGCCCTATATATAGAAAAACAAGTCCCAACTAAAATGGAAATGAAATAAGGAAATAATATTTCAGGGCGCGGTTTCGATCTACGACACTGACCTACAGACCGTGGACTGACCTACGATCCGTAGGTCCCTTCCGTGGTTTGGGACTTAGGCAATTTTCCAACTCCAAAAATCAGTACTCTCAGCCACAATCGACAGACCAGCAGTACGGACCGTGATTCAATCCACGGTCCGTAGATCCTCCTTTGTAGCTCCATACTTAGAATCTTCAAAATCAGGTACTGGAACCCCCTCTATGAAGCATTTGATAGACTTGCAGGACGGCCCGTAGGTCGACCTACGGTCCGTCATTTGAGTTCGTGATTCCGCACTTGGTTAAGAATTCCATGATTTCTTCTTCATGCATTGCCTTCCAATCTAAGATCACTACCTATGGAACGTTAATGGACCTACGGTCCGTCAATCCCTTCCTTAGATGCCCTTTTCTGCACAATTCTTCAATTGTGTCCCATACTTCCATGTCCGGACTTATTTCCTGCAATCATGATAAAAATACATTAATACCAATACAAAATGTCCCTAGACACACAACTCTTAAGTGAAATGTATTAAAAATACCGTAAACTCACGGTATATCAACGTTCAAAACTAAAGTAAGTTTAAGAGAAAAGTTCAATAACTTTTATTGAGTTGATTTTGATCCCTTGAGTTCCCGATCCTTTTTGAAACTCTATTCCTAATTATTAAATTTTTATATGTTATGCATCGAGGTTCTTGAGTTGATTCGTTCATGTCTATATTTCAGCATGAATCCTATTAATTGAGTATTCTTGAGATGATTAACATCATTGAGTTCTAAGTTCTTGAGTTCTTAAGTTCTCAGTATTGCGTTTTCTTTATTTTTGTTGAGATCCTTGAGTTGATTCATTCATGTCTATATTTAAGCATGAACCTTATTTAGAGTTATAAATCTTGAAAATATTTTAAAGCCATTATTTGTGTTTTAAACTGAGTTTTTGAGGAAAGTTTAAAGAAACATTTTGAGTAAAGTTCAAGGGAACTAAGTATTCCCAAATGTATCATTGTTTACATTGAGAAAAGAGAAACTTTGGTTTCTAAAAAGAGTTTATGATTTCAAAGATATTTCAGAGCAGTTATCTCTTTTAAGAGGATATTTTGAGCAATTATCTTAAATAAGAGAAAGAGTATGTTTTACGCATTTGAGCATGAGCATATATTATTGGGAGTAATATTAAGCACCAATATTAAGACGAGTTCAGACAACTCGCACTCCTAATAAACCATGTAACCAACATGGGTAAAAGATCATACTATTTAGACGACTCCTTATTGCTTTCGAGCATAGCTTAGTGGATCCACTTAAATGAGGTATTTTATACCCCAGCAAGGTATATGATAGTTCAGGCAACGTGTGCAAGATGTTGTATCATCACATAGCTCATAGTGATGGTTGCCAATTAGAGAATCTCCCAAATAAAAGTAAAGAGTAAATTATTGTAATTTTATATACATCCTTGAGTTGGTATCTATTTATTATGAATCTTTAAACATTTTATCTTTTGTTTTTGCTTTTTTATTGAGTTGAGTTGAGGTGAGTACTCTTCCAGTCTTGTCAGTTCAGTTATCTATGCTTTCAGTTCTCCTCGCACGCTCGTATATTCAATGTATTGATGTCATTCAACTTGCATTTTATAATTATACAGATAAAGGTGTTTAGGATCATCAACAAGCGCTTCTTTGAGATCATGTGACATTCCAGTTAGATTTGGTGAGCCAACTTGCATTCCGGAGGATTTCCCTTTTCCCTTTTCTATATAGTCTTTTTAGAGTGTTGTGGGTCTTTTCCTAACATCCAGGTTGAACTGTAGAGGCTTCATTGATAGAAAGAGTCAAGGTGTCTCTCGGTATTTAATTTCTTTCGTGTTGTTTTACAAACTATAAGTATTTCTATTAAGTATTTTTTTTCCAGAATTTATGAGTTGAGTATTTGAGTTTAACAGATTTCATTATATTTTAAGCATATTCTTGCTTGAGTTAGTTTTCCACTTGTAGTCAGCCAGGATGAGGGTTCACTTATGGACTAGCAATAGTTATTGAGTGCCGGCCACGTCCAGGGTGTAGACTCGGGTCATGACAAACTTGGTATCAGAGCACAAAGTTCAAGAATCCTAGAGTGTCTATGAAGCCGTTTCAGTAGGATCTTATTTATAATTATGAGGGCCCCACTTATATAAATGAGGATTACATATATTTAAGAAAATTTTCCATTCTTTCATACTCTAAATCATGCAATAGAACTGTGTCATAAGGAACTTATTCTAACTTGTGCGTTTCTCAAATCTATTCGACTACCCCTCATACTCAAGCTAGTTGAAAAGCAAAGTCTGAATCCTTATCAATGAGTTACTTTTAGCAAAATTCTTCAAAAAAAAGTCATGAGACTGTAGAGGGGCTTGAGAGAAGCCCGTGAGTGAGCTTAAGTGTTGAGATTTTAAAGAATGCACTCTTATTCGTATGAATCACGGGTTCGAGCTAAAGCGAGATGTACTCCCATACTCTCTTCTTTAAACCTTGTTTCAGTTGAGACCCTTATGAGGAAGTGTGTTTTAGAGCTTGGGTAGTAATTTCACAAAAAATTATAGTATGAGTTACAATGTTATAAGCAGTAGTAGTTAAAGGTCCCAGAGTTAGAAGAATGCATGAAGATGTATAGTAATCTAAGAAAGGAAGATAGGTATGAGGCAAATTAGGTTGTTGCAGTCATGCCCTCAGTAAGTTATTAATGAGGATTTTCTCCCTATGGGTAGACTAAGAAGTGATAAGTTTGTGTAGATTTCACGATAGAAGGTTGAGTAATAGTTACCAGTCAGGATGATTTAGAGAATACTTTAACCTGAGAGGTATTTTTGTCGATGTGCCATTGTGTTAGTAAAGACGAAGTATATGTGTTGAATAGAATAATAGAGTATTCATGAGGTGATAGATCTAAGATATAATTATGATTTTTAAGGGAGAACATGTAATATCATAGGGTTATAGAACTAATTAGTAATGATGTATATTGAAAGGGTGAATAGTACCTAAGTAGTGAAAGGTGAATGTGACGGTAATATGTAAATAGGTAGACTAAGAGATAAATATTGACTACTTTTTATAAGGTCTTAGAGGGTGAGTTTTTCTTAATTTTATCTTGTGGTCATCAGTTAGTATAGTATGTGAGCGATTATATTGATAATGTGTTTAGTACTAGACATTAATCTTGAATTTGAGACAACTGTCGTGATAAAAGAGATGGCAACATGAAGGTGATGATGATAGTTTAAAGATCTAATCTAGTAGGTTTGACATAGATTAGGAGAGGAATTAAGGTGTTCGTTTCAATTCTTGTGAGTGGTTCAAATATGATGTTATTACCCTAAGTTGAGAGAAATGAAGTATGACTAAGTCATTATATTATCAAGAGCATTAAGGGGTGTACCCTAGATCGTATGTAGCCATAAGAGTTCCCAATTAAGTTTATGATTTTTCATGTGTGCCTAGGTAGCATATTTGAGCTGTCAATACAAAATAGGTTGATGTAAGCATTATTTTTTTCCTTAAGAGTAAGATGAATAAGCCTTATAAGCCAATGAGAAGAGGTTAATAGAAGCATCTTTAAAAGAGATCTTAGAAGGAATCTAAGTACATGTATATGGAGAGTTAAATAGCCATGAGATAAGCCTTTCCTGAGCATTAGAGTAAAGTGAATGTAGATCAGTTTAGAGATGATGGAATCGATCCATAGCTTTAAAGTGTCAGCTTCAAACCTAAGGGGGAGATGATTAGATGAGAAACCAAGTCAAGTGTTGAGAATCAAGTAGTAGTGTGTTTAGGAAGAGTTAATGTGGTATATCGATCCATTCATACTCTAATGTAATCTTCAAAGTCAGTCGTTACAACATCGTGTTGATGTCTCTTATATCAGAATTGTGTTCATGACTTATGTTCATACACTTTAGACAGTTTCACATCTATGCTTAGTTCCTAGAATGAGGGGCAAAGACTTTAGCCCATTGATCTCAATCTTACTCCATAAAGTTATGAATATCAACCTCATGATATGAACCTATTCATATAAGCACTTGTGTCTCATAGTGTGCTCAGTCTCGTGAATTCATGATTTACTCTCACTGGCTAGCAACATAATGTTATGTCATGCATATTCATATATAAGAACTCTCGAATGAATCGTGCTTATGATATTTTTCCCTAAAGTTCTTTCAGTGACCCTTTTTAGTTAGAGAGTATTGTTGATGATAGTAGTTGAGTGATGATAGAAGAAGAAGATTGATCTTTATTATGTTGGTAGCAATAGTGAGCTTATTCCATCTAAGGTCATAAAAGTGGAGGAAGGATGAATGAAGTCTTACTATGGATAATAGTTAAATGAGAACAATTAGTCAGTTCTTGGTAGTAATGCGTGAATTATCAGTTGGTAGATATGATGAGAGAATGATAAACTCTTAGAAGGATTAATTAGTAGGAGTTCATGGAGTTGTTATATTACTAGGCTTGAATGTGGTGTTGTTACATGTGGATGAGTCCATGATGCATTAGATGCCTTTTGACTAGGAATCAAAGTTTTGTTGAATGTCGTGGTAAGGAATAGTATTCTTGGGATGAGATTTCCTATGATGGTATAAAACCTGAAAAATGTTGTTTAGATTAGTATTAACATCTCATGTTTAGCATCTTGTGAAATAGATATTAGGCTTGAACATATTCAGAACAAACAATTAACTTAGACCTTGGTAAGGGTAGTCACAAACCCTTGTAGAAGTTATGAGTTATAGCTATGAGGTGTGGTATTCAGAAAGAAGAGCATAGTTGAGAAATGTTTCTGAGCTTCAAAGCTATCAGTCGTATCGCTCAAGGCATAATATTCCTATTCATACTTCATGCCCATATATCCTTACTTTATGTAAAATAGCTTCAGATAGAGCGTAACTACGTTCAAACTCATATCATTCTTGACTTATGTGCTATAGACAGTTCCAAGCTCATAGTATGATTCAGTTCCGCCTATGTTAATAGGCAAGTTCAGAAGTCAGAAAGATAGTAAGTGTAACTCTTTTACTTTCCATTCTCAGTCCAGTCATCATTCGAGGGCGAATGTTCTCAAGGGGGAGATAATGTAACACCTCACATTTCGAAAGAACTAAAGCGAAGTTCGTACGAGTCACCAACAGTTTTAAGTTTTGGTCAACTTCAAGTGACCATCTCTTTTAGCACATAAAGAATTATATGGACCATGACCTATCAAATTGAAGGTCTTTGAGTCCTCTTTATAACACCGATGAGTTTTCTTAATTTGGAGCTCGAAGTAAGAAATTATGCTCGTTTGAGTGAAACCTCTCTATTTAAGGCATCTCATTCATTTTTAGATGGGTAGTTTGGTCTTTTCCTTTTTCTACTAAGCCTAGCCACGTTATTCCTCACCCAATTAAGGGTCTAATTAGCTTCTAAACAACCTTTTCACATTCCTAAACACTTAGAGAAATTAGAGCGAGGTTTCAAGAGAACAAAAGCTATGTTTTCAAGCGTTCTTCAAGATTTGTTAATTTTCGCCAAGAACATTGTTCTTTTTTTGTATGTAAGGCTTCTCACAGTGTTGGACTTGTTCTTCCTCACTCCATACATCTAAATTTATCCAGGAAATTATTGTATCTAAAGGATTCTTGTGTAGTTCTTGAGTTTTAGTTCAATTCTTTAATAATGGAGGTTTTGATTCTTTTGTGTTGTGAATCTTTGGTAAAAGTTATGTTTCCAAAGAGATTGTATTAAAGTTCCCATGTATTCGTGTTGGTTTTGAGATTCAAAAGGAGTTTAGGAGAAATTTCCCAATTTTAAACTAATTTGGGGTCTTAATTTAAGCTTGAAAATTTGTCGAGTTGCTGAGGAGGGGTCTGGGATGGCGCGCCATGATAGAGCCAAGGTTGAACTTCAGTAGTTCTGGCCTTGGTGCGACGTTCCAGCAGTACGCCAAAGCCAGACTGCTCATATTTAGGCCTTGGGGCGATGCGTCAGCAATACGCCAAGGAGTTCCAGCCAATCTTTCCTTATTTCATCCGGCACATGTTCCTTTAAGTTGTGGCTACGTTTCCCTTCCTTGTATTAGCTCCTATAACCTCCATTTATCTTTGAAAATCCCTTCATATCCTAATCACATGTCTCCAGGTACGTTCATAACTAAAGCGAGTTTAAGAGAAAAGTTCAAGAGCCTTTATTGAGTTGATTTTGAGGTCTTGAGTTCCTGATCATTTTTTAAACTCTGCCCCTAATTATTGAATTGCTATATATTATGCATTGAGGTTCTTGATTTGATTCGTTCATGTCTATATTTCTACATGAACTCTATGAATTAAGTATTCTTGAGATGAGTTGTATCGTTGAGTTCTGAGTTCTTGAGTTCTTGAGTATTGAGTATTCTATATTGTTATTGATATCCTTGAGTTGATTCATTCATGTCTATATTTTAGCACGAACCTTATTTTGAGTAATAAATCTTGAGAATATTTTAAAGCTAATATTTGTGTTTTAAATTAAGTTTATGAGGAAAGTTTAAAGAGACATTTTGAATAAAGTTTAAGGGAACTAAGTATTCCCAGATGTATCATTCTTTACATTGAGAAAAGAGAAACTTTGATTTCTAAAAAGAGTTTATGAGTTCAAAAATATTTCAGAACAGTTGCCTCATTTAAGAAAATAGTTTGAGTAATTATCTCAAACTAAAGAACGAGTATGTTTTACACATTTGAGCATGAGTATATATTATTGGGAGTAGTATTGAGCACCAATATGGGGACAAGTTCAGACAACTCACACTCCTCATAAACCATGTAGCTAACATGGGTACATGATCGTACTTTATAGACAACTTATTGATTTCAAGCATAACTTAGTGGATTTACTTAGTTGATGTGTTCTATACCCTGAGAAGGTATAGGACAGTTCTGGCAGCATGGGCGAGACACTATATTATCACATAGCTAATAGTGATAGTTATCGATTAGAGAATCTCCCAACTAAGAGTGAAGAGTAAATTATTGTATTTTTATATACATCCATGAGTTATTATCTATTTATTATGAAGCTTTAAACATTTTACCTTTTTTATTTTTTTCGTATTGAGTTGAGTTAAGTTGAGTTGAGTACTCTTCCAGTCTTGTCAGTTCAATTATATATACTTTCAGTTCTCTTTGCATGCTCGTACATTCAATGTACTGATATCATTCAACCTGCATCTTATAATGATGTGGCTAAAGGTGTTTAGGATCAGCAACAGGCGCTTCGTTGAAATCATTTGACATTCCAGTTAGATTTCGTGAGCCTCCTTGCATTCCAGAGGATTTTCCTTTTTCCTTTTCCAGTTTAGTCTTTTTAGGGTGTTGTGGGTCGTGTCCCAACATCAAGGTTGAATTATGGAGACTTCATAGATAGAAAGAGGCGAGGTGTCTCCCAGTATTTACTTTCTTTGGAATTGTTTTACGAACTATAAGTATTACTATTGAGTTTTTATTTTTTCCGACTTTATGAGTTGTGTATTTGAGTTTAACAAATTTCATTCTATTTTAAGCCTATTATTGTTTGAGTTAGTCTTCCGCTTGTAGTCACCCATGATGAGAGCTCGCTTGGGGACCAACAGTGATACTCGAGTGCTGGTCACGTCCAGGGTGTACACTCGCGTCGTGACACAACAACAACAACACCACCAGCAACAACAAAAACAACAACACCACCACCACCACCACCAACAACAACAACAACAGTGATTTAACGTCTCAAACATATCCTATTCTAGGTGTAGACGATCGTTAACTAGTATAAAACCCAACAAAGAGTTGAGGTCGAACCCACAGGGAGCGGTACATGTTTAAATTCAGTTATGAAGTTTTAAAGTAGTCTAAGCGGCTATAGGAATAAAAATTATCAAAAATATATAACCAAGTCGAGGGGGGTGACAACAAATATCAGATGGAGGGTTTTGATCTGCAATTAACAGCTCAAACAAGAATGAAAACAGGGGAAACAACAATATTAAGAGGAATTATGTTGATATGATAGTTTATAAGCTAATTATGCTACATGGGTGATTGAAATTTAATAATAATTTGCTTAAACATCGTGGGTAGGCTAGGATATAAATGCAATAGCTTTCTCTCGAACAACTATTACGATTCAGGCAATTTCTCTAAAAAATTGAAAAGCTTAACAAGAGAAACATCCCACAACCTTAATGTATCCACTCTTTCGAGCAAGATAGGTAGAATTGAGTTTAGGATTCACTCTCAAGATGAACCCATATCAACCCAATACCTACAATCATTAATCAAAAGCTTTGGTTCAAAAACCTCTCTCTCAAGCAAGCCAACAACTCTAAATTAGAATTGCATTTGCAACAACAATCCATAGATTAAAACATAGCTAAAGATTAAACCCATATTTAAACAACAATAACCATAAGATAATTAGACAAATAAACACATGATCACACCCCAATAGAGAAACGATTACCAAATACATTAGCAATGATCTCGGTAAAGGTTCTCAAGTCTTTACAATGGTTCAAATTGAATAAATTCAAAAACCACTTGCAACTCTTCAAGTTTGAGCCCCTAGAGCTCCAAAATCTACAATGGAACCTCAAAAAATAAGAGAAAACTTGAAATCTAGAACTCAGGGAATCAGATGTGGAAGAAGTCCCTCATATTTCATTTTAGATTCCAATTTAAGGCCTGAAAAGCCATTTGGCGGAATAAGTCGGGCCTCGCCAAACAGGTCGGTGATCCACCCTTTGCTCCTATCTATTGTCGGTTTGCGTTGGCCATTTGTCTTCAGGATTTCTGTGACTTTAGGCGATCAAGGTTGCCATCTCAGAGTCATTCAACGATTTGCCGATTACCCATTTCTATCACCAAGTTGGTTCTTCCCTAGGGCTGGCACGCTGAAACTTTGGGCGGGCTAAAGAGCCACTCTGCGGTTCGCCAAGTGTTCTTGGCGATCACCAGGATCACTTTTCTTCACTTCTTCAACTTATTCTTCTTCTTTTTACCTTGTAGTGTCTTTGCCTTGCTCCTTAGCATACCTACCTGCAAATCAATGTTTTAATCTCAGTTTATAGCATAAATTAGGCATTTAAGGACACTAAAACTATCAAAACCAAGCGCTAAATGAGTTCAAATCTCAGACTCATCAACACCCCCAACATAAACTTTTGCATGTCCTCAAGTAAAAATCAAGATCAATCGGTTCAACAAGGATGTCTACAAAGAGTGATGCTTAAGACTCAAAATGAATGCACACGAAAGGTTCAAACTACATATACAATGCTCAATTGTGTACTCAAATATTCAAATTGTGACTCACCGTTATCAAGTGCACTCAAGCTCACAAGGCTTGCTTCAAATGCAAGTTCAAGCTCAACAAAATGCCCTCACAACAAAGATGATTCAACATTCACACAAAATTCTTCAAATATTTAGGTCCCAGAATCACATACAACTCTCACACTGAAAAAGACGAACACATGCATGACTCCACCCATATGCTTGCCCTTATTTTCCAATCAACATTCATTTCAGCTCACTAAAGATCACAAAGGTCTTTTTAGGGATTGTAATGGGGCTGAGTGTAAAGGTATGGTCATTTAGGCTTAATGGCTTCTACCTTCATAAAGTATGGCCTGAAAATCACTTTTTCTCCTTCTCTGTCACATTAAAAAATGTTCATAATCCACCCCATTATTCAACTAAACATGAATCACCGGATACCCCATTTTTTCACTATTCTCACACACTTTATTTCACAACTTTTGCTCTTTTTCAATCTTTTTCTTTTCTTTCTTCTTTTTCTCCTTTTTTTACATGGAGGGGTTCCATCATTTTCAAAACAATTCATAAAAGGGGGAATTTTTTCACACTTCTTGACTTTCCTTCTTGTTCACCATACCCTTTAGCCTAACTTGGCTATTCATACAAACCAATACTTCATGAAGGTTTTAGTTGATGGGATAAAGAGGTCAAAGTTGCTCAAGTTTCTTCAAAGAAAAGGATAGGCTCAAACGGTGCCAAGAAAGATTCACACATCTCACAAGGTTGGCCACAAAGAGGTATATTGTCAAATTGGCTCACTTTTCAAAATTTATGCCTAAGATCATTTCAATTGCTTGCTTCACTCGAACAATCGGACCAACGGGGAAAATTTTAGGTGTCATCAAGCACAATGCTCAAAACAACCTCACCACACAAGGCATTGGTACAATTATCAAACAAGACTCCACACTATTTAGCTAGAGTGCAATGTTCATCACAAGAGACTCAATCAACAATCGGCTAGTCACATAGAGATGTTAAAAGTTCACATATTGCCTATGTAACTTAGTTTGCCTCATCGTAGCCGCACATTCATTTTGTTAAATTAAGAGCACTATTCAATTCATCAGTATTGGCCACAACTGATACATAAATTTGCACAAGAACATCCACAATCACATACAAAAGAGGTGGCAAAAGAATTTTACAATTTATCAACAGCCAAGATATATATATATATATATATATAAACCAATGAGCTCAAATATTCACAAAACAAAATCAGAATCAAGTGAATTTTCACAAAACAACCCACAAGAGGTAGGTATGGAAATACCTCACCCCTCCCAACAAAATACGCAGTTGTCCTCAAATGCAACTAAAAACAAAAATATTTTGAAAAGTAACAGAGAAGAGGCAAAGAGAATCATCCTACTAGGCTAGGCCTGGGGTGAAGTTTGTATGTCAACAGCTCCCTCTGTCTAGGTATCAGTGACCGGTCTCTCATCATCTTTGGCTCAACTAGCGCCTATCATAGAAGTATCCTGAAGCGATGCTTGCCTAGCAGTCTCGAACATGGCACCCTCCAAGTCAATCAAATCATCGTAGACAACATCCTCACGAACACCAAGCTACTCCTCATCAGTCTCAACCTCAGACTCTGCAATAGCATCATCAGCTCTAACCTCATCTCCGGTAATAGCCGGAGGCACATCAAAATAGGCTGGAACATCAGTGCTCGGGACATCTGGGATCTCCACGGTCCCAAACAACATAGATATATCGGTGGACTTTAGTTGGTACACATCTTTCCTCAACTCAGTAATCTCGGCCATCAAGGCCGTCACCTCATCTGAAGCACCTCGAGTCTACTCACAGACTGTGACTCTAACAGTAAGGGCATCTAACGCCAACCTCTGATCCCTCATATCAGCCCTAAGTAGGGCTAAGGTAGCAGTTATCATCCTCTCTATCATCCCATACATAGCGTCATATACCCGAGAGGCACACATATCAGCAGAATGGGCTAAATGGCCCATCTTGTAAAGTATGGCCTGGATGATAAGGTTTGGGATGCAGAAGTAGTAGCAAGAAATCTAGGGGGAAGGAGTGCAACAGATGTACTAGGAGTCTCAGATGGGAAGGTACAGATGTACATGATGGCCCACTGGCCTGAGTAGGTTGGGTTGTATCTGTGCGTATCATATCACCATCAACCTTCGGGGGTGTGTCCATCAGGGTTGCCTTTTTCTTGTCAGCCTCATCTCGTATGTACTCGTCCTCTATACGCCAAATGTTGGTAGAAGAGGTGGGTTTAACCTTGACATCCCTCTTCTCATCTCTCGAAAGATGAGCTTGTCGGCATAATTTGGTGATCAACATCGAGAATGGAAGCAAAGTTTGACGTTGTTTTACCCTTATGGCCATCTCCTGCTCGATAATCAAACCCGAATTCAACCTCTTCCTAGCAATGATGGACCCAAGACATGCTGTCTTTGGGTGGCGGAGGATAGACTCATTATGGGACGGCATGATCATGTTGCTGATAAATCCAAACCAATACCTAGCTGCCACATTAAGATCCTTCTTCTCTATACACGCTCCAGCCTCAATCCACATCGGGGTGATGTCAGAGAGAAGGGGGGCAAACCAACCTTTTAGGTCATCCAAAGTCTGTGTTTAAAACATACTCTGGTAGTCATGCATGAAGTTGGAAGCACGCCCAAACACAACATTTATTTCAATGTTATTGCATTTAACCTTCTTTCCTTAGACCAACACAAATTCCACCAGCTTGAAGGCGCTAGCCTTTTTGTTCCCCTAAGGCACCAAGTCACCGTAAGCTGAGTAGAACTCCCGGACCCAGGTAGGAATTTATGGGCCATGGGGTTTGGTGAAAACCTTGAATCTATGGAATTTGAAAGTGTCCCACATCACTGGATACATGTCCACCACACCATTTGTGGACAATCTCTTCTCCTCAAAAATAGTCCTCAAACACCCTTGGCCTTTAGTCGGTTGAGTGACCGGGGAGGAGAACCCTGTACTGGTAGTGTTGGGATCACCGTCTGCTCTGGAGGAACTGGAGTTCAAGTTGGAGGGGTAGGAAGAGTTTGGGGCACCGGGATCCTAGACAGATCATTCATTGACTTAAAGCGTAGCTCCGCTCTCCAGGCCTATAATAATTGGTCATCCTCAGGCTTGGAGATAGAGACCTGAGAATTTTGATGAGGTAAGGTGTGTCTCGTAGACCCTCTCATTGTCTGAACTAGCGTCCTCTGAAGGCACCACTACGGGCGCCTTGCCCTTTCCTTTGCCTCCCTTTGGAAGTAGTTTTGTTGCCTTTGGTCGGGAAACAGCTGCATCCTCATAGATAACCACTCGACGTGCTCGTTTTTGGGGCGGCATGTCTCTATCGGACACTTTGGGTCTAGCCATTCCTGCAAAACAACATAGCAACACTTAGAAAGATTCTAGAAAAACTTCAGAAAAAAAATTGTAGGAGGACTCGCCGAACCGATCAGCGAGTCGTTGAACCATTTTAGCGAGCCAAGTCGGGCCGAAAGTTCCAGAACAAAATTTCAAAAATTCAAAGCTGGTCGGTGATGTCCAAGGCTATTCGGCAGATCGCTGACACCAATCGGTGAACTAAAGGTAGTTCACCGAAAGTTACAGTGCATTTTAGGGGATTAGGGGCGCAGAAGGGTGATCAAGAAGTACTTTCGGTGAGTTGCCGATTGAAGTTGGTGAGCACAGGCATATCACCGAATGTTACAAAACAAAAACTCAATATTTAGAGAAATTAAGGGCGATCTAAGGGGACTTAGGCGAACCAGTGAACCCTTCGGTGAGCTCGACTCAGCTTGCCAAATGGCCCAACAGGCCAGTTTTCACCCCGTACTTCAAAATCAAGCCCGCAGCCCACAAAAACAAAATTAAACACCTACACTATGAAATTAAAGCAAGATCCATACTATCCATGCCTTTGGGATACCTACACTTCCCCTAATTTGACCAAAATTGGCCAATTGACGTCTTTTGACCTTAAGAATGCTGAAATGTTCCATCATTAGGAAAAATACGACATTTAGCACAATTTTAGGTTACTCAGACTTCACCCCGCTAGACCCAACACATTTTCAACTCAACCTAACAATGTTTTACTCGATTTCGACAAGCAAAGCCACGGGAATCAACCATTTACAATCAATTAGGCATGAATTCATTTAAAAATAGGCAAACAAACACACACGTGATGATTACCCAACAATATTCAACAACTAATTACCGATTGCATTCGACTTCAACCATATATAGAGTTTGGGGTTCGAAAAACTAACTTTTTATGCCGAAATGAGATTTGTAAAGCTAGGTGGCAAAGTAAAATCCAAATTCCATCCCCGAGTAGAGATTCCAAATGGTACGAGAGTAAGAATGCAAAAATATTTAAGAACTAATATCGGGTGAGAGGATACGAGAGTTGAAAAGGTAGGAAAGTGAAAGGATTTTGAAATTTTAAATCATTTGGCCTTTAAAATCTTTTGGTTCACATGCCAAACGGTGATATAAGTCGCACCCTCCAAACCACTCGGTGATGCACCGAGTGGTATTTTAGCTCACCGAGTTTTAAAGAACTCCCAGCAATTTGGGGGTTCAAACGGTGGACAAAGTCGGGCTCGGCGACCTGTTCGGCGAATCGCCAATTGAGCTTTTGGCTCACTTATAAAAATCTCCATCAAGCTGGGTGGTTCTAACGGTGGTCCAAGTCGGGCTCGCCGGCCTCTTCGGCGAGACGCCGACTGGACTTTTGGTTCGCATAGTTTCCCATTTTCCAACACTTTTCACTTTTCAACTTGCAAAATCAACACCCATTATTCAAAAACAACATTTAAAATATCAAAACCTTTGGTTTCCTCCCAAGAAGTGCCTTATTTAATGTCGTGGTACAACGGAAATACCAATTCAAACTTCATTTTTGGGGTTGGCCGTTGTGTCACTAGGCAACCCCTCTTTTGCCGTGGATTTAGTTGAGTCGAGATTTGACCCATTTGTATATCCAGGTGCTTAATAGAGACTGAATGAGAAGTCACCACCTAATTGAGAGTTGAGACGTCCTCCTTCATCTCTTTCAACACTTTGTCTGACCCTTCAACCTTATTGAGAATTCTTGCAAACATGTGTTCCGTACGGAAGTTCTTCGGGTCAGCTCTTTGCTCTTTAGGATTTTAGCGTTCATGAGGTGGGACTTATCTATCCTTGTCACCATACCTTTCCTTCCAAGTAGCATTACGATCACGTCATTCCCTGTCACGATCTCTCCATCCATCATCTCTATTCCAGCCTAGATTTCCACCCGACCTTGGGTAATTTGAACGAAATCCTCCTCCTTGATTTGCAAGGAAGTTCACTTCCTCATTGTACAACGCTTCAAATTGTGCTTCTTTGGGGTTTACCCCACTAACACCCACAACATTGACACTCTTCAACCCACTACCTATCATATTTTTTGACAATAAATAAAGTTGGGTCATCATTTTGGCCATATTTTGGTCTCTCTCTTGATTCTTCTTGATCTATTCTTTTGTCATCCTAAAAGTGAGAGGAGACACCTATTCCTCACGAGTATACCACGCTCTATTTATCTTGGTCATGCCATCAAGGAGTTGAGACGCTACTTCATAGGGTTGTTGCATTATACCTCCGAAAACAATTTGATCAACAACTCCTTTGTTCACCGAGTCAAGACTCCTATAGAAGTATTGAAGCAATATGTGGTTTGGCAGTCCATGAGTTGGACATTAAAGTACCAACTTTTGAAATATCAGCCACGTCTCATGGATAGGTTCACCATCCAAGCATTTGAAACCTTGGATACTATCTCTGGGCGTCATCATCTTTGACGGGGGAAAGAATTTCACATAAAACACTGTGGTCAGCTCATCCCAATTGGTGATGGAATCCCTCGGTAACTTAGCTAACAATTTGGTAGCTTCACCCATCAAAGAGAATGGGAACAACCTGAGACGGATTGATTCTTATGATATGTTCTTGAATGAGAACGGACCACAAACATCCACAAAGTTCCGAATATGCTTATGGGGATCTTCGTGGGCCAACCCTCTATATAATCCTTTCATTTGGAGGAGTTGTAGCATTGTGCTCGTACAATGAAAGATAACATTACCCTCAACAAGAGGTAAACGAAATGCACCAACACCACCCAATTGAATTGGGTTATTCACATCATTAAGATTCCCTACATCATCTTGGTGGCCCACTTGGCTACCATTACTCCCGTTCACGCTCATCTCTTCCTTTGTTCAAAACAAGCAACACAAACACAAACCAAAGTAAGTCGATTCAACTACAACCAAAAAGATCACAATTCAACTTCAATAATAGAATTCTAAACAACAACACTCCCCAGCAGCGACGCCATTTTGATTTACTGTCTGAAATACACCTCATCCGATTCTAGGTGTAGACGATCGTTATCTAGTATAAAACCCAACAAAGAGTTGGGATCGAACCCACAGGGAGCGGTACGTGTTTAAATTCAGTTATGAAGTTTTAAAGTGGTCTAAGCAATTAGAGGAATAGAAATTATCGAATACAAATAAGTCAAAGGGGGTGATAACGAATGTGAGATGGGGGTGTTGATATGCAATTAACAGTTGAAACAAGAATGAAAACAGAGGAAACAACAATATTAAGAGGAATTCTCGGGATGTAATCATTTATAAGCTAATTATGCTATATGGGAAATTGAAATTTAAACAATAATTTATTGAAACATTGTGGGTAGGTTGGGCTATGAGTGCAATATCTTTCTCTCGAACAAGTATTACGATTCAGGCGATTTCTCTCAAACATCGACATGCTTAACATGATAAATAGCCCACAATCTTAATGTATCCACTCTCTCGAGCTAGATAGGTAGAATTGAGTTTGGGATTCACTCTCTCGAGCTGAACCCATATCAAGCCAATACCTACAATCATAATCAAAATCTTGGGTTTCAAAATCTCTCTCTCAAACAAGCCAAGAACTCTAAACTAGAATTGCATTTGCAACTACAATCCATAGATTAAAACGCAACTAAAGATTAAACCCACATTAAAACATCAATTTCATCATTAAACAACAATACCCATAAGATAATTAGACAAATAAACACATTATCACACCCTCAAGAATTGGGGTATTTTAGCTACACATCATAAAAATAGAGAAACGATTACCAAATACATTAGCCATGATCTGGGTAAAGGTTCTAAAGTCTTTACAATGATCCAAATTGAATAAATTAAAAATCCACTTGCAAATCTTCAAGTTTGAGCCTCCAGAGCTCCAAAATCTACAATGGGATCTCAAAAACTAAGAGAAAACTTGAAATCTAGAGCTCAGGAAATCAGAAATGGAAGAAGTCCCTCAAATTTTATTTCAAATTTGCCCAATTTTTTTCATGAAAATCCATTGGGCTGAATAAGTCGGGTCTTGTCGAACAGGTCGGTGATCTGCCCTTTGCTCCAATCCATCGCCGATTTGCGTTGGTCATTTGTCCTCAAGATTCTATGACTTTAGGCGATCAAGGTTGCCATCGCGGAGTTGTTCGGTGATTCGCTGACTGCCCATTTATGTCATCAAGTTGGTTCTTCCCAAGGGCTAGCACGCTGGAACTTCGGGCGGGCTAAAGAGCCACTCGGTGGTTTGTCGAGTGGTCTTGGCGATAACCAGGATCGCTTGTCTTCACTTCTTCAACTTATTTTGCTCCTTTTTGCCTGGTAGTGTCTTTGCCTTACTCCTTAGCCTACATACCTGCAAATCAATGCTTTAACATCAGTTTACAGCATAAATTAGGCATTTGAGGACACTAGAACTATCAAAATAAAGCCCAAAATGAGTCCAAATCTCGGACTCATCAAACAGCAACAACAACAACAACAACAAGAGCAATTAATAATAATAATAATAGGAACAATAATAAAAAAAAAATTAAATATTTTAAAAAATTTACAAAGTTTGATGTTGTTTCATAAAGGCCACATGCAATGTTATACGGGTTGTTCATGGTTATGGTTAAAAATCAAACCTAACAACAATTCAAACCAAACCGATTTAAAATCCAATATTTTGTTTGCTTTAGTTAGGCTTGGTTTTATATTTTGAATATCGATACTATCTTAATTGGTTTTGGTTTTACTAAAATACAACCACAATAATAACCAAACCGAATCAATAAATTAGATATATAAATTTTATAAATATTTATATACTATTCATAAATAAATATAAATATTTTTAAAATTTTGATTTACTTAAGTATTTAACTTTACTATTTTCTCAATTCCAACACTTAAATTTTAGCCTAACTATCACAACTAGGGCTGGGCATAACATGGTTAAAATCGAAAAAATCGACCGAACCAATTTTTTAAAAATTCGGTTTCGGTTTTTCGGTTATTTCGGTCGGTTTCGGTTTTGATTTTCAATATTTCAGTTTTTTGGTTCGGTTTTCGTTTTCTTAGCTTAAAAAATTGGTTAACCGAAAAAACCAAAATTAGATATATATATTCTTTAGTGTTTACCCCTTCATTAAACCTCAGACCATTCCTTTAATAAAAATACAACTTTCAGCCCAATAGCCCATGCCCAGCCCAAATTCCAATCTGAATTTAGAAATCCCTAATTTGAAAGACTGAGACTACCGTAGACCATAAGTTTCAACTTTCAACTCTCGTCTCAGACTCTCATTTACGCCGCGGCTCCGAGCTCGTCTCTCAACTCCTATCTCTCATCTCTCAGCTCGTCGTCTCAAGCCTGCCGCTGCTCCTGGCTCTTCGCTGACGATGAGTGCTCGCAGCCCGCAACTGTTGTCTGCTCAGTGCTCGCGACTCAATAGTCGAAGGTCAGTGCTCACTGCTCATTGACCCATAAAAGATTTTTTCTGTTTGATTGTTTTTTTTCTTGATTTTGTTGGATTTTGGTGGTTATGTGAAAATGGGTTCGTTGAAAATGGATAAAGGTTTAAACTTTAGTGATGAAGATGGAGTGAAAGAGACGAAATCTGAAATGGGTATTGAGAATAAGGAATCAAAGAAATCTGAAATGGGTATTTAGAATAGAAATAAGAAGACAAAGAGAAAAATGTTTTCTATTTTCCCTAAGTTCGCATGTATGAGATTGGATGATGAATATCCTGTTGTTGAGACACCTGCTGATGAAGGTGGTTTCGATGTGGAGTCTAGCCAAAAGGGTCCTGGTTATGCTCCTAATCACTTAGTTTTCATGGTTAATGGTATTATTGGCAGGTGACTTGAAATCTTTAACTCAATTTTACTATAACTGAAACTGGTAGTCTTTCGAAACAATCTATCTATCTCTCCGAGATAGAGGGTAAGGTGACCCCACTTTGTGAGATTACACTGTGTATCTTGTTGTTGTTACATACTGGTACAAACTGATATTGTGGATTTATATCATTGCTGTTGTTTTTTCTATTTTAATTAGAACTTGTAGGTTAATCATTTGTAAATATGGAATTTTTCATAGATAATTTTAGTCCTAGCATTATTAGTATTGATACTTTTATCAAGTAATTTAGTCCTAGTGTTATGATTGTTATATGATGAGAGATCAGTGTGCTTAGGTTTGATGGCTTGACTTGTCTGCTTCTGCAGTGTAGATGATTGTAAGTATGCTGCTGAACAATTTGTGAAGGCCTATCCACACGATATCATTGTTTATCGTAAGCTGCATGCTCTTTACAGGATTTCCTGGTTCTATATTACTTCTGTTTTTTTGGTCTAGTTGATTGAAGTGAGATTGTTATGTTAAATCTAGCTAATTACTTTGGAGTAGCAACTATCTGTTTGAAATGTCATATTTATATGTATGATTAACCAAAACACAAAGGCAGGCATGTGGTTTTTGGTAAGTATGAAGAAATGAATGTTGATGCTAATAAGAGAACTGCCTTTAATTTTTGATTGATCATACTTTTCTATATCTTTTTTGTTCCCCTAAGGCCACTGGTGTTCGTTTCATTATTCAAATCACATAAATCTTTTGAAAAGAAAAGGTTCCCTAACGTGTTTAAAATGGTACCAAACAGAATTTTAGAAATTTTCACAGTTTCCCCTTTCTTGGACCTAAGAAAATGTATCATTTCCGACACTTTTTTCTCCCTCATTGCAATCTGTGACCATAGACCAATGAGTTTACCACTTTGGGTGAGAACAAATGTGTTCGACAAAACGCCCGCAACATCTTCCAATGATTGCTCAAATCACTGGAAAAGACAATTGAGTTGATCAATAACAGAGAGTTCATATGGCGCAATATCTTCGCACTTGGCAGTTAGCAGTTTAGCTGCTTGTTTGTAGTATAAACTACGGGGACTTGTACATTGGGGATTAATGTGAAATAATATCATTATAATATATGCCTCTGCTTATTGTTAGTCAAGTTGGTAGTATCTTGATCCTCTACCATGGTCCATGGAAGTTCTGCCTATTCTGTTTAAGTGTTTGTTAGTTAGGGACTGATCAGTGAGTCGGTTAGTGAACTGTAACTCTATAAGTCTATAATGTACTGTGTGATTATTGTTTTTCAGAGTTCTGAACCGCAACTGAACTGCGTGAGTTTAATCATTGAATGCAAGTATGCAACTTTGTGATTATTTGTGTGATTTGTGAACTGTAATGTACTGCGTCTTTCTGATTGTTGTTATTCTTGTTTGTTTCACTTTTTTACAGATGACACAAATTGGAAGTAGGATAAGTGAAAGTGGAGGTTCAAATGATAGCATACCTAACACCTCATCTCCCAATGAGGTTGAAGTTGATGTTGATACTTCAAATAAAAGAAAAAACATGGAACCTAGAGCTACTTGTTTGAAGCATTTTGACAAGTTCACTGATGAAAGTGGAGCTAAGAAAGCCAAATGCAAGTATTGTGAGAAACCTTATGCAGCTTCTACATCGACTAATGGTATGTCGACAATGAATAATCATATGAGAATATGTCCTAAATTTCCTCGTGACACCGTAGATAAAGGTCAAAATCTAATTAATTTTCTACCATCTTCAACGGGAGCAAAGGAAGGGGTGATTAGCACTTGGGAATTTGACCAAGCACAAAGTAGGAGAGCTTTAGCCAAAATGATAATTGTTGATGAGCTAAAGAGGGTTTTAAAAATTTCATGAGAGTTACAGTGCCACAATTTCATATTCCTTCTCGTAGAACCATGACGAGAGATTGGTATGAACTATACCTTGAAGAAAGACAACTTTTGAAGAAGGTTTTCAAAGAAGCACGTCCAAGAGTTTGTCTTACGACAGATACTTGGACCTCTATACAAAAAATCAACTACATGTGTTTGACAGCCCACTTTATAGATAGAAATTGGACTTTGCATAAAAGAATAATAAATTTTTGTCCTATTTCTAGTTATAAGGGAGGGGATATGGCAGCTTGCATTACTAATTGTTTGCTTGAATGGGGTTTGGATAATGTGTTTACTATTACAGTTGATAATGCTAGTTCTAATGATGTTACTGTGAAAGAAATGTCTAAACAATTGAGTAATTGGGGAACTAACATTATGGATGATGACCATCTTCATGTGAGGTGTATGGAACATATCCTTAATCTTATTATGCAAGATGGGTTGAAGGAAATTGGTAAGTCTGTCAAGCTAGTGAGACAAGCCATGAAGTACATTAAACAATCTCCCGCAAGACTTAGAAAGTTCAAAGAATGTTGTGAATCTCAATTGATAGCTTGTAAGAAATCATTGTGTTTAGATGTTCCTACTAAGTGGAACTCTACATATTCGATGCTTGATGTAGCACAACATTTTGAGCTTGCATTTGAAAGATATAGTGTTTATGATATTGGATACTTGAATCATCTTCGTACCTTTGGTTCTGTTTCTTCTGAAGATGAAGATAGAACTAGTGATGAATATGGAACTAGTGAAAATATTCTTACAAGTGATATTCTTACAAGTGCTGACTGGAAAAATGTGAGGTCAATGGTGAAATTTCTTGAAACTTTTTATGTACTTACTTTGAAGG
>JAJOOO010080575.1:0-12125 GCA_029582685.1 Solanum piurae
TTTACCCTTAATGAAATGATTTACAACCACACAAATTTCTATCATTCATTTTGGACCACAAGTTTTAAAAGTCTTTCCATTTTTCTTAAAGTTTGTGCCAAATCAAAGTACATCATATAAAATGGGACGGAGGGAGTAGTATTTTTTGTTTCGCCTGAAATTTGAACCTAAAATTTTATGATTCTCAACTTACTTCATTGACTACTAAGTTACGACTTTAGGTGCGATATATATACCATTTATATTCTAAATTTAAATGTAAATTAATGCGGGAATTGATAGAAGAAGAGAATGTGGATTCATTCAACATTCCTCAATATAAACCATCACCAACAGAAGTGGAAGTTACAAGAGTCCATTGGAATAATGCTTCTAATAATAATGAGAATATTATTAATAATGGTGCTTACAATGTGTCAAGGTGCATGAGAGTTGTGGCAGAGCCTTTGCTTTGTGAGCCAATTTGGTCCCAAATTGATGGACTAATTGTTTCAAAAATATCAAGAGATTATTTTCGACTGCATGGCTAAAGAGAAAACTGAGTTTATAAATGTCATTAATTGTCTCATTAACCAAAAAAAATTAGGAGTCAGAGACGAATTTGAGATTATTTTTGACTTCATGGCTAAAGAGAAATTCGAGTTTATAAATGTCATTGTCTCATTAACCAAAAAAAAAAAAAATAGGAGTCAGAGACGAATTCAGAGCGAGTTCGTAGATTCACCTTTGGCATTCTTAGTGTTGAATTGATTTTTTATTTGGTTAGCATTAATATTGATTTGAATCTTATTAACTATAATATTTATTGGACCATTCAAAGTTCTAAGGCAAACTTGAAATAATATGTTAAAAGATAAAATCTATGAAAAAAGTATAAGAAATATTTATAAATTACATCTACGTAAATAATTTTTATGTATACAAAAATTTAAAAAATTATATATATAATGTCGGGTTGGTTTGGTCTCATTTTTCAAAGTTAAAATGAAACCAACTCAAGTTATATATATGATCGGATTTGTTTTTTCAATACCAAATCAAATCACTAATCGGATATTTTTTCAGTTTAACTCGATTTGCGATTTGTTACGATTTTTATTCGATTTTTGTCCACCCCTATATGCATCACATAACAAAGCTACACTCAAATGATGAATGATTCCATCGTTTGAACTTGTAAAAAAAATTGTGGACTTTGCAAGACGTGTTCAATTTTAGTTTGATTCCAGTTAAAATTCTTGGAGGCTACTCTAACCCTAAACCCTAGCTTATGCCTATATAAATGGTGTTATATTCTGCAAATTCATGAAATATTCACAAAGGAGATCAAATAAATATTAAGGAAGTCCATATCATCCTAAATCCTAATTAATGACCTTTGAATTATGAAATCAAGTTCAAATCTTCCTACTTCGAGAAATACACCACTAACGGCCCTAGTTTGAGAAATACGCCACTAACAACCCTCGAATTATGGAGATCAAATAAGCTCTTGGATATTTATAAAGATAAAAATCTCATAAAATTCCATAAATTCATGGAATAATCACAAAGAGATCAAAATATATCAAAATATATCAGACTCTTCTTGATAATCAAAATTCAAATACTTCAATTAGATTCACAAATTCTTTCATGAGATCAAGTCCAAATAATCCTATTTCAAAAAATACGCCACTGGCGACCCTTGAATCACTGAGAAATTCAAATCATCCTAGAATATGTCACTAACAGCCCTCGAATCATGGAGAAATCTTCAGAGAGAGAAAGAAGGAAGGAATAAACAAATTTATACCCACAATATTTATTAATAAACTCATATTTCTTCATATTTTATATAATTACAATTTATTTTTTCATCACTTTAAAATTTATCAACGCTCTCTTTCACAAATCACTATCCCTACAGCCTACACTATGTACGTTTGTTTAATATGTTGATTATGAATCACAATTACAATCCCTACGGCCTACACAATGTACGTTTATCTGATATATGTTGATTATGAATCACAATAATTGAGAAAACAAAAATAAAAATAAAAAATCTTAGTCATGAATTATATTGCACAATGTTGAATAATGTGACCTCATGGTGATGTGTGGTCACATTTTTGGATTACATGGATGATTCGGGATCGATCCACCTCAATGCCTTCTGAGTCGAGTCTGTCGCATAGAGTTTGCCCATTATAGTTTACATCCTCCGTGTAATTTGCATGTTATTACACAATGGTGAGTTTACCCAATGCGTTTAAAGTGCTCACCACAGAGTGCTCACTCGAAGGGCAAAGGTTATGACAACTACGGGTTATCCTAAGATTTCAAAAAAAATAAAAAAATAATAATAATAACAATGTCTATAATATTGACTATATATATATGAATGCTGACATAATTCTACTGTAAAAATAATTGCAACTATATTTACATCACTCTTTAACGTATGATAAATTATGTAAAGATGATGCAAATTGAATGATTCAAACAATCTAATTAATTAAGGTACTATTTTTATTTATATATAATATAAAATTTTAAAAAAAGACTAGGGCAAATAATGCATAAATCAAAAGGACGTACTAAATCAAATTGTCGTAAATAATTATAATGTTTGTTATACCTTTGTCTTTTATATGCAGGTGATAATAATTAATCACAAAGTTGGTGTTATCATTATACCCGATCAATTTTTTATAGCCACATAAATATTATAATATATAAAAAATTATAGCTATATAAATATTATGATACATTGTAAATCATATTATTCACCCATATATTTTCAACAATTTAACGGAGTATTTTACCTCCACAAAAAACACAGATATTTGGTGATACAAAATATGAAATAGTTATTGAGTAAATATTATTGATATTAATATCGAGCTTTTAATGAAGACTTCGTAAAAAAATCTTGATTTAGATGATCATTAACAAAATTTCGATACCGAAACGTTGATTTTCCAATGAAATAACCTATCTTTGATTATTGACGAATTCATTTTGATGACATAATTAATTATATTGTACACTATGTTAGACTTTAAGTTTACTATTCACACTTGAGATATACAAACTAAAAATGACGTTATTTGAATGATATATATATTTCAACCAAAATCTAGGCACTAAAATAAATAAACAAATAAAAATTTATCAAAACCTACGGCAAATTATGCTGGTTTTCAACAATTTTTTCATAATTTATATACTATGTTGTTAGTTATTATAATATTTATTTATATATATAAAATGAACAAAAAGACAAACTTAAGTTTGTTATTTCTTCGTCTTGTATGAAGTCTTACACGTGTCATAATCACCATGTCTCATGAGGTCAATGTTTTTTTAAACGTACTAAAATCAAGAGTCGGAGTTTTTAACGTTGTCAAAATGCAACTAGTCGGTACGTTTTCTTAAATTTCATGTTAAGTTAAAATAAAATAAATTAATTAAAAATGATGCAAAATATTATTTTTTGTGTTATTTTCGTCATATGTATGGAGGGAAGATCATTATTTTTATTTATAAAATTTTATTATAACAATATTAATTTTTAATTTGTTTGTCTCAATTAATTTCTTTCATATTCGATATTTGCTGTGGTGCTCCATTAATTTGAAAAGTCCTACGTTGTGAATAAAGAGTTTTTTTATCAAAAATAATTTTTATTTTCAGTCTGAGCGTTACTTTGCTATGCGTTATTTATGGTTCTACCGTAAAAAATACTTTATTTGAAGACAATGATGATACAAATACATTTCATGCTTTTAATTCAACTAAAATCGAATAAACTTGTTCGATAGTCACTGCTAACCGCGTTCTCTAAGTTTTGATAAGTCAAATGTTTTGTTACGTATATTAATAGAAGAAGAAAAACACGTTTTCAATTCTAATGAATCATTACTAATTAACGTCTACAGACAGTGTATGAGGTTTAGCGTGTGTTTTTCATTAAAAATATTTTTTAGAAAAATAAAAAGATTTCTTTGTTTTCTTAATGTTCGATATTTAAAAAGTATTATTATAAAAGTATTTATATATAATTACACAACTATCACTATATCAAAAATGATCTTTTATCTACAATTAATTAACGATAATAGCTTAACGGTCGCTAATTAATATGCATTTTTAGCAGTAATTAGCACTCTTTATAAATGTCCCTAAAACTTATAACGACAATGAATTCAATGACAGTTAACTAATACCGATAAAGACTTTAGCATTCTTTGTTAATGTGAATATTTATTACCGCTAAAAACTATTTTTATTATACTATAAGATCGGGTGAAGGTGGGCTGGGTAGGAGTGTGGGGTTGGGCGGTGCGAATGAACCCTACGGGAAATAGATTTAAAATATTTAAATTTTCAAATTTCAATTTTATGATCAAATGAAAGCGTAGTCAACTAGAATTCAATATACATACTAAGAAGAGATGTGAATATAATATTGAGGTGATTTAACAATATGATATTTATTTTTAATCTTTTGAGAAATTTTACTTTTTTATTTCACTGTTATTGTAGAACGAATATTTTTATGATTTTATAAAAAATTAAGAAGATTATGGTGCAAATTATTAAAAATATATAGAACAAGATATAAATTATAATTGTGTATAATAAAGGGTGCAGATGGCAAATTTGTGAGAATATTATTATGAGCACGTTTAAAAAAGTATAAACATTATAATAAATGATAAAAGTAAATGTCCACCAAGTTTAATTTCTCACAAAGTCATACTATGGAGTAAAGATAATTTAATTTCCAGCAAATATAATATCCACAAGATAATGTATGAGGTTTTAATTTCTCATAAATAATGTAGGACTTTTTGAGTGTATATCTATTTTTTTTTATTATGATTTTATATAACGTGTCAATAAAAGATTATTCTTTTAAAAAAATTGATAACATTTTTTATGGGTCAATTTTAAGTTTATATTAGTTATTAGAATTTACATAAAAGGCAATAATATCTCAGGAAAAAGTATATAATTTAATATATTATTGGCTTTAAAAAGAAAACACCAGAAGAATAAAACTAAAAGTTTAACAAATTTGATATCAAACTTTAATATTGGTCCACTTATTCCATATCCATATATAGTAGATATAGATAAATTAATAAATGTGAGGGACTATATTGGAATTAATTCAGTTCAATGGACAAACCTACGTCATCCTAGTTTTTTTTCCCTCTATAAATAGGTGACAAATTTATATAGACTAAATCAAGCAAAGAGAAATTTCTCACATTTAAAAAGAAAAAAAAAGATCAATCAAGAGAAAAATAAATAAACATGAAGGTTGTTGAAGTTCTTCACATGAATGGAGGAATTGGAGACATTAGCTATGCAAACAATTCTTTGGTTCAGGTAAATATAAATATTATTTATTCAATGAATAGAATAATTACCCACTAACTATAAAATTCAATCATATGTAATTATATATCTTTTAAGTGATTCGAGAAATCTTGTTTATATTGTATTATATTCTTATTTAGTTACTTGTAGTCTATTCTATTTGGATCGCACTCACACTCAAGAGTGAATCGGGTAACATGCATGTTCATAGGAATTAATAGTTTTTGTCTAGATCCCGTAAAGGAATATAACTTGAGAGTACTGTAGGAATTCATAAACTTCAAATTCTAGATTCATTTCTAGTCGTACCTGTGCCAAAATCTAAAAAAGTACATAGCTTTTGAAGGATCCAACATATATCCAACAATTATATTATATCACTTAATTAAAATTTCATGCAACGTAACTTGTAATAATATTTTTTTTATGAACAGAGAAAGGCAATTCTCATGACAAAGCCAATAATAGAACAAGCCATGAGTGATCTCTACTGCAACCTTTTCCCAAAAAACGTATGCATTGCAGATTTGGGTTGTTCCTCTGGAGCGAACACTTTCTTGGTGATATCAGAGCTTGTTAAAACCATCGAGAAAGAACGAAAAAAACACGGATTTCAATCACCAGAGTTTCATTATCTCTTCAATGATCTTCCTAGCAATGATTTTAACACTATTTTTCAATCATTGGGAGAATTTGAACATGATTTGAGAAAGCAAATTGGAGAAGGATTTGGTCCATGTTTTTTTAGTGGAGTGTCTGGTTCATTTTATACTAGACTTTTTCCTTCAAAAAGTTTGCATTTTGTTCACTCCTCTTATAGTGTCCATTGGCTATCTCAGGTATGTTTTCTATCTCTTCCGTTTACTTTTACTTGTAAACTATATTAAAAAATATATTCACTTTTACTAATAATCAATTTTATCGTATCAAGTGCAAAAATTGTTTTTTTTTCTTCATATTTTATTCTTAGCGTTAATTACTTATTTTTCAAATTGTTATATTCTTCTACTTGAGACATAATTAACCTCTCTATCTTCACAAGATAGTGATAAAATTTGCGTACATTTTACCCTTCCAGACCCAGTTAGTGGGATTTCAGTCTTTCACTGAATATGCTATTATTGTTGTATATTCTTCTAACTTTTTTTTTTTGCTTTTATCTATATATCAGGTTCCTAATTTAATTGAGAAGAATAAGGGGAATATTTACATGTCAAGTACAAGTCCACCAAGTGTTATAAAAGCATATTACAAGCAATATGAAAAAGATTTTTCATTTTTTTTGAAATATCGTTCAGAGGAATTGATGAAAGGTGGAAAAATGGTATTAACATTTTTAGGAAGAGAAAGTGAAGATCCTTCTAGCAAAGAAGGTTGTTATATTTGGGAGCTTCTAGCAATGGCCCTTAATGAATTGGTTATTGAGGTTAATTCTTTGATGATTAATATTTCATCTATTTTTATTTTATGTGACAGTATTTGATGATTAAGCATGATACATGAACTAAAAAAAAATTAAACATAAGATATATTATCTGTTATAGCATAAAAAACCAAGATGATAATAATGAAATTATTTACACAAAAGAGTATATATTTTACTTAAATTTAAAAATGATATTATCATGTAAAATGAAGTAAAAGGCATAGTGATAGATGAACTACTAATATAAGGATAGATTATGTTCACATAAACTCTATATTTAATTAAAAGAAAAATGAAAACAAAAGCACAAAGATATGAAAAAGATGGTACTGAATTAGTTGTTAATTTGAATTTGTTTTAAAATATTTAACATGTATTTTAGAAAAATATAAAAGCCATTTATTCTTAGGCCTGTCAACAAGAGCTCAAACCCTAATTCAATCTGTAAATAGGCCAAAAATATATTTCTGAATAAATGAACATAATATAAGAGAGATAAATGATAGTTTAATTTGGACAAATATTCTTAAAATTAAAATTATTGACTATCATTCTTAAACGTGATACGAAAATTTCAAAAGACAAATAATATGAACCAAATGCATATAGTATCGATTTCGTAACCTCTATAAATCTATTAATGCAGGGATTAATAGAAGAAGAGAAAGTGGATTCATTCAACATTCCTAATTATACAGCATCACCAGCAGAAGTGAAGCACTTAGTTGATAAAGAAGGTTCATTCACTATTAATAAATTGGAAACTACAAGAGTCCATTGGAATTATGCTTCTAATACTAATAATGAGAATATTTATAATAATGGTGGTTACAATTTATCAAGGGCCGTTAGAGCTGTGGCTGAGCCTTTGCTTGTGAGCCAATTTGATCCAAAATTGATGGATTTAGTCTTCAAAAAATATGAAGAGATTGTTTCCGACTGCATGTCGAAAGAGAAAACCGAGTTTATAAATGTCACTGTCTCCTTGACCAAAAAAAACTAAGGGCATGAACATATTATCGAAGGCGAATCTAGAGCGAGTCCAGTTAATTTTTCGATTCAAGTACTATACATATATATAATAAAGTTATTTTCGACTTTATATTTTGAATTCGCCCCTGACCATCAATTTTATTTTTATTTTTTCTTGGTTGCACATCAATATGTGTTCGAAGTGCTAATTAATTAATTTATGATGTCTTGTGTACTAGTGGTGTTTTCAGATTTGTCTCTCTAAAAAGTTATGTACCAAAGAGAATAATACCTCATGTCTTAGTTATTAATTCATTCGAAAAAAGTTTCGTTGCTTATTTCTCATTTAATGTTTGATATCTGTAATTATAATGCTCGATCAATTTGAATTAAGCTCATAAGTGCTACTTATTTATGCATTGAGCCATCTCTATTAAGGACAATATTGAATAAAGTTCAATATAATGTACAAACTACGCTATACAATATTGTTCATTAATATTATTGCATGGAATATTAAATACTAATTAATGTTCATGTTGTATAAATTAAAATAATATGCATATATATAGTTGCTTTTTAAATGATTAGATGGTGTAAATTAATCTTGTTTACATCGTTGTCATGATCACTAAATATAGAACTTAGATTCTTACTTATTATGAAACAGTTACTTGTAGTTTATATTGCTCGGACCATACAACAATCTTGTTGTACTTAGGGGCGGACTCAAGTGGTCTCCAGGGGTTCATCCAAATTTCCTCGACAAAAAATTACACGTATAAGATAATTTTTTTGAATTTATATAGATATAATAATTTTGAATCCCCTCATGAACAAGAAGTAAGTTGTAGTGTAGTGATAGATCTCCTTTTAGATTGGCCCTCACGTCCAGGGTTTGAATCCCATTGTCTCATTAACAAAAAAAAATTAGGAGTCAGAGACGAATCCCGAGCGAGTTCAGTAGATTCATCAATTGATTTTTTTATGTTGTCATTCTTAGTGTTGAATTGATTTTTTAATTGGTTAGCAATTAGCATTAATATTGATTTGAGTCTTTTTAGAGTTATTAATATCTATGGACTATAACATTTATTGGATCATTCAAAGTTCTAAGTCAAACTTGAAATAATATGTTAAAAGATAAAAAATTAAAAACTATGAAAAAGTATAAGAATATTTATAAATTACATCTAGATAAATATTTTTTATGTGTAAAATAAATATTAACAATTATATATAGAATGTCAAATTGATTTGGTTTCATTTTTTAAAGTTAAAATAAACCAACCCAAGTTATATAATCGAATTTATTTTTTCAATACCATATCAAATCACTAGTCAATTTTATTTTTTTCAATTGGACTCAATTTGTGGTTTAATGTAATTATTTATTCGATTTTGTTCACACTTAATCACCTTAAGTCTTCTATTAGCTTAGAGTCAAGAGCCTTCCTTGATCACGTAAAAAGCTACACTCAAATGATTAATGATTCCAACGTTTGAACTGGTAAACTTTATCAGTTACTCTGGACATTGAAAATTTGTGGGGCTCTATAATATAAAGCGTGTTTAATTTTAGTTGAGACTCTACAAGACGTTCGATCCTAAACTTTAGCTTATGCCTATATAAAGGGTATTATATTCACTTAAAGAAGCATCTCAAATATTCCGCAAATTCATTGAATATTCACAAAGATCAATGAAGATTGGAGATCAAATAAATCTTAAGAAAGTCCATACCATCCTAATTCGAGAAATACACCACTAACAACCCTCGAATTATGGAGATCAAATAAATTTCAAAAGAAAAATCCCATAAACTCTTGGATATTTATATAGATCAAAATCTCATAAAATTCCATAAATTCATGGAATAATGACAAAGCTATCAAAAAAACATCAAATGTTGTCTTTCTCAAAGTAATCCTGAATATCTCATAAACTCTAGAGATATTCATAATTCATAAAGATCAGAATCATGAATAATTCACAAATTCATGGGATATTCATAAAGAGATCAAAATATGTCAGACTCTTCTTGATAATCAAATATTTCAAGAAGATTCACAAATTCCTTCATGAGATCAAGTCCAAATGATCCTATTTCGAAAAATATGCCACTGACGACCCTCAAATCACTGAGAAATTCAAATCATCCTAGAATATGCCACTAACAGCTCTCGAATCATGGAGAAATCTTAATAAAATCATATTTCTTCATATTTTATATAATTGCAATTTAATTTTTCATCACTTTAAAATTTATCAACACTCTTTCACAAATCACAATCCTTACAGCCTACACAATGTACGTTTGTTTAATATGTTGATTATGAATCACAATTAAAATCCCTACGCCCTACACAATGTACGTTTGTTTGACATGTTGATTATGAATCACAATAATTGAGAAGAAAAAACAAATCTTAGTCATGAATTATATTGCACAATGTTGAATGTGACTTCATGGTGATTTGTGGTCACATCTTTGGATGACTCGGGATCAATCCCCTTCAATGCCTTCTGAGTCAAGTCTGTCGCATAAAGTTTGCCTAGTACAGTTTACATCCTCGATATAGTTTGCATGCTATTATACAACGGTGGGTTTACTCAGTGCTCTTAAAGTGTTCACCACAAAAAGTTCACTCGAAGGACAAAGGTTATGACAGCTATGGGTTATCCTAGAATTCCAAAAAAATAAAATAAAAATTAAATTACCATAGTAATAATAATATAATAATAACAATGTCTATAATATTGACTATATATATTAATGCTGACATAATTCTACTGTAAAAATAATTGCAACTATATTGATATCACTCTTTAACGTATGATAAATTATGTAAAGATGATGCAAATTGAATGATTCAGACAATCTAATTAATTAATTAAGGTACTATTGTTATATATAATATAAAAAGTTAAAAAAAGACTAGGGCAAATAATGCATAAATCAAAAGGACGTACTAAATCAAATTGTCGTAAATAATTATAATGTTTGTTATACCTTTGTCTTTTATATGCAGGCGAGGTCATAATAATTAATCACAAAGTCCATGTTATCATTATACCCGATCAATTTTTTATAGCCACATAAATATTATAATATATTAAAAATTATAGCTGTATAAATATTATGATACATTGGAAATCATATTATTCACCCATATATTTTCAACAATTTAACGGAGTATTTTACCTCCACAAAAAACACAGATATTTGGTGATACAAAATATGAAATAGTTATTGAGTAAATATTATTAATATTAATATCGAGCTTTTAATGAAGACTTCGTAAAAAAATCTTGATTTAGATGATCATTAACAAATTTTCGATACTGAAAGATTGTTTTTCCAATGAAATAACCTAACTTGATTATTGACGATTTCATTTTGATGACATAATTAATTATACTTGAGAATTGAGATATACAAACTAAAAATGACGTTAATTGAATGATATATATATTTCAACCAAAATCTAGGCACTAAAATAAATAAACAAATAAAAAATTATCAAAACCTACGGCAAATTATTCTGGTTTTCAACAAATTGTCATAATTTATATACTATGTGGTTAGTTATTATAATATTTATTTATATAAAATGAACAAAGAGACAAAGTTAAGTTTGTTATTTCTTTGTCGAGTAAAGACATAAAGTGACATCTGAAGTTGTCTCGAATTTTTAAAAAGACACTTTAACTATACGGGTGTCCTATTACCCCCACAAAAGTATTGAATATCGTTGTAAAAGGGTCATTTTGACCCATTTTCTCAACTAGTTTGTGAACACGCACAACACGCGCGTGAATGCTTATTTTTTCTGTAAAACCCAATTAAAAAGTGCCATATTTCACTGGTTTTCTTTATTAATTATTTAAGTGCTTTAAATCATCTTCTTCTCCAAAACATTATTGTTTCAAACTCAACATTACCATTTTCAAGCTCTTCTTTATAATCATCTCCATTAACAACTTTCTTAAAGTCTCAATTGAGCAATCAATTCTCAAATTCCCTCTATTTCGAAATCCTAATTTGATTGAAAAACTCAAACCCAACAAAAATTGTTCACACCCAAGTGAGAAAATACTAAAATAAATTCAACCCAAAAACAGAGAAAGGAAAAAATCAAAGCAAAACCCAATTACAACACCAAGAAAGAGAAACAAAAAGAGAGAAAAAATTCACAGAAAAAGATAATTATAAGACGAAATTATTGATCTTCAACAAAATTGTACTTTGAAATAACTATGTCCAAATTCAATTCTTGATTGGAGCAATAATGGCGAGTTGAGGTCCAAGCTTCTCCTCAGCAACTTTCTCAGCCTTAACTCTAAGTCT
>JAJOOO010080576.1:0-14785 GCA_029582685.1 Solanum piurae
AAGTGAGAAAATACTAAAATAAATTCAACCCAAAAACAGAGAAAGGAAAAAATCAAAGCAAAACCCAATTACAACACCAAGAAAGAGAAACAAAAAGAGAGAAAAAATTCACAGAAAAAGATAATTATAAGACGAAATTATTGATCTTCAACAAAATTGTACTTTGAAATAACTATGTCCAAATTCAATTCTTGATTGGAGCAATAATGGCGAGTTGAGGTCCAAGCTTCTCCTCAGCAACTTTCTCAGCCTTAACTCTAAGTCTGCTTTCTCCTCTCGTATGCTACCTGCGCTCTCTCCTTCCTCTTGTTCTCGAGTTCCCTGATAGAGAGACAAGAAAATGTGAAGAATTTGGAAAGCTGAGAAATAACAAAGAAAAAAAGACTTTTCTACTTTAGTAAAGAATTGGGTCGGACTGAACGGGTTGAAAAGAGTGAGCATCACGCGCGACCACCCAGACGAGGGAATGAGTCAAAATGGCTCATTTACAAAGATATCAAAAAGTTCTGTGAGGTGATAGGACACTTCCAAAGTTAAGGTGTCTTTATGAAAATATGGGACAACTTCAGTGGGGACTTTATGTCTTTACTCTTTCTTTGTCTTGTATGAAATCTTACACGTGTCATAATCACCATGTCCCATGAGGTCAATGTTTTTATAAGTACTAAAATCAAGAGTTGGGACTTTTTAACGTGTGTATTAATAATGCAACTAGTCAATTTATTTTTTTAAACACCGTGTCAAGTTAGAATAAGATAAATAAATAAAAATATATGAGGGAAATATCTTTCTTTCTTTTAATTATAAGATTTTATTATAATAATAGAAAATTTTAATTTGTTCGTCTCAGTTAATTTGTTCAATATTCGATAGTTATTGGTGAATAAAGAGTTTTTTTATCAAAAATAATTTCATTTTCAGTCTGGGCGTTACTTTGCTATGCGTCATTCATGGTGCTACCATAAAAAATACTTTATTTGAAGATTATGATTGTGCAAATACATTTCATACTTTTAATCCACCTCAAGCCGAAAAAACTTATTCAATAGTCACCGCTAACCGCGTTCTCTAAGTTTTGACAAGTCAAATGTTTTGTTACGTATATTAATAGGAAAAAAAACACGTTCCCAATTCTAATGAATCATTACTAATTAACGTCTACAGACAGTGTATGAGGTTTAGTGTGTGTTTTTCATTAAAAACATTTTTTAGAAAAATAAAAAGATTTCTTTGGTCTTTTTATGTTTGTTACGCGAAAAATATTATCCTAAAAGTATTTAGGTATAATTACATAATTATTTCTATACCAAAAATGATCTTTTATCGACAAATACTTAACGATAATAGCTTAACAGTCGCTAATTAATATACATTTTTAATGGTAATTAGCACTTTTTATAAATATCCCTAAAATTTATAGCGACAGTAAATCCAATGACAGTCTGGGCGTTACTTTGCTATGCGTCATTCATGGTGCTACCATAAAAAATACTTTATTTGAAGATTATGATTGTGCAAATACATTTCATACTTTTAATCCACCTCAAGCCGAAGAAACTTATTCAATAGTCACCGCTAACCACGTTCTCTAAGTTTTGACAAGTCAAATGTTTTGTTACGTATATTAATAGGGAAAAAAACACGTTCCCAATTCTAATGAATCATTACTAATTAACGTCTACAGACAGTGTATGAGGTTTAGTGTGTGTTTTTCATTAAAAACATTTTTTAGAAAAATAAAAAGATTTCTTTTGTCTTTTTATGTTTGTTACGCGAATAATATTATCCTAAAAGTATTTAGGTATAATTACATAATTATTACTATACCAAAAATGATCTTTTATCGACAAATACTTAACGATAATAGCTTAACAGTCGCTAATTAATATGCATTTTTAATGGTAATTAGCACTTTTTATAAATGTCCCTAAAATTTATAGCGACAATAAATTCAATGACAGTTAACTAATGTTGATAAAGGCTTTAGCATTCTTTAATTTGTTAATGTGAATATTTATTACCGCTAAAAATTATTTTTATTATACTATAAGATCCGGTGAAGGTGGGCCGGGTAGGAGTGTGGGGTTGGGCGGTGCAAATGAACCCTACGGGAGATGTGTTGGAGGGCGGGGAAGACACAATTTCCCTAATTCCGGAGCAGTACACCGAGACAAGATTTTAAGTAAAGTTTTGTTTTGGACCACTTGTTTTATGAATTGAGTCATCTCTATCGATCAAGGACAATATTGTAATTGTTCAATATAATGTACACACTACACTATCATCCTCCTATAAATAGGTGATACATTATTTAGATTTTATCAAGCAAAGAGTAACATAACACATTAAAAATAATCAAGGAGGAAAAATAATAATTACAAAGCAGAAATGAAGGTTGTTGAAGTTCTTCACATGAATGGAGGAGACGGAGACATTAGCTATGCAAACAATTCCTTGGTTCAGGTACCATAAATATAATTATATATATATATATATATATTGAGCTCGTTGTAAGACGTAGATATCGTAAACTTTGAATACTGAATCAACCTCTAGGCTTAAGGTTGTACATGCATGTGTTTAGTTCTCAAAAAAATATATATAATTTTTGGAGAATCAGACACAAGATAATATTCTTTAAGATTTTGAGCAACATAACTTATAATTCTCAAAAAATATATATATAATTTTTGGAGAACCAGACATAAGATAATATTCTTTAAGATTTTGAGCAACATAACTTATAATTATCTTTTAGATAATTAACATAATATATATCATAATATATATATATTTATTTATTAAAAAAAAACTACTCTTATCGATATTATGCGAAAGTTAATTAAACTCTGAATTATAATATATGGTTTCTTATAATATTTATTCTTTTATGAACAGAGAAAGGTGATTCTCATGACAAAGCCAATAACAGATCAAGCCATAAGTGATCTCTATTGTAGCCTCTTTCCAGAAGCATTATGCATTGCTGATTTGGGTTGTTCTTCTGGAGCGAACACTTTCTTAGTGGTATCAGAGCTTGTTAAAATCGTTGAAAAAGAACGAAAGAAACACAATCTGCAATCACCAGAGTTTTATTTTCGCTTCAATGATCTCCCTGGCAATGATTTCAACGTGATTTTTCGATCGTTAGAGGAATTTGAAAAAAATTTGAAAAAACAAAATGGAGAAGGACTTGGTCCATGTTTTTTTAGTGGTGTGGCTGGTTCATTTTATACTAGACTTTTTCCATCAAAAAGCTTGCATTTTGTTCACTCCTCTTATAGTCTCATGTGGCTATCTCAAGTAAGTTAATTTTATACTAATTAAGTTGCATTGTGATATAAATTATTATATATATCTTTTTCTAAAAAAATCCAATTTTATGTATTATCAGGTTCCTAATTTAATTGAAAAGAACAAGGGGAATATTTACATGGCAAGTACAAGTCCACCAAGTGTTATAAAAGCATATCATATGCAATATGAAAAAGATTTTTCAATTTTTTTGAAATATCGTTCAGAAGAATTGATGAAAGGTGGAAAAATGGTATTAACATTTTTAGGAAGAGAAAGTGAAGATCCTTCTAGCAAAGAATGTTGTTATATTTGGGAGCTTTTATCCATGGCTCTTAATGAATTGGTTTTAGAGGTAAGTTTTGTACGTATATGTCCATCTATCATGTTAACTTGACATATAATAACAAGTACTAACTCTTAATCGCGATTGAATTATTCTGATAATGTAAAAAATCTTCATAAATTAATGCAGGGATTAATAGAAGAAGAGAAAGTGGATTCATTTAACATTCCTCAATATACACCATCACAAGGAGAAGTGAAGTATATAGTTGATAAAGAAGGTTCATTCACTATAAATAAATTGGAAACTACAAGAGTTCATTGGAATAATGCTTCTAATAATACTGAAAATACTAATAATGATGGTTACAATGTGTCAAGGTGCATGAGAGCTGTGGCTGAGCCTTTGCTTGTGAGCCAATTTGATCCAAAATTGATTGATTTAGTATTCCAAAAGTATGAAGAGATTGTTTCCGAGTGTATGGCTAAAGAGAAAACCGAGTTTATAAATGTCACAGTCTCCTTGACCAAGAAAAAATAAGAGCTTAATATTAAAGACGGATCTAGAATAATTTTAATGAATTTGTGAAGTCCTGAATTTTATTCACTGAATTTAAAATTTTAGATTCCCCATGAAAACCAACTTCCTTCATTTATTTAGCATTTT
This sequence comes from Solanum piurae, assembly GCA_029582685.1. Lineage (NCBI taxonomy): Eukaryota > Viridiplantae > Streptophyta > Magnoliopsida > Solanales > Solanaceae > Solanum > Solanum piurae. Next base: position 4,247 of record JAJOOO010080576.1, read on the forward strand.
ATATGTGTGTGTAAGTGCTAATTTATGTATTTTTTGTTTAGTGTGCTTTAATTTTAACTATGACTCTCTAATAAATCTTGTACCAAAGGAATATATCCCAGTGTATTTGGTATTCATGATTAATGGAAAAAATGATGATTGTGTTGTTTTTATTATATAAGATTAATTAATTGATAAATATATATATATAATGCATTAATTCGACTTCTTTGTCGGTTCTTATTTATGTTTAAATATTCTTAATAAAAAATTTAATTTCGTCCATTATATTTATGTAATATAAAGCTCAATTTGACTTGAAATTGAAAGAGAAATATTTGAAAAACTTATATCGACATTATATATTTACATTAAATTAATAAATATGTAATATGATATGCTTTTAGATACATATATATTTCTTCTATTTAATTATAATTGACTATTTTTTTAATCTTACACAACCATTTATACTAATATAATAAAGTTGATATGATTTAATGTAAGGAAAAGGGTAAATATATGATTTAATGGAAGGAAAAGGGTAAATATAACTTGTGTATATTTACCGTTTTCATTAACATATTACTAATATTGTCACACCCCGAGCCTACACCATGGACGTGGCCGACACTCGGAGACCATTGCTGGCCCCAAGCGGACCCTTAGCCTGGCTTACTTAACTCAGTGGAAGACTTAACTCATAAGAATAAACTCAATGCAATAGTTTAAATGATAACATCTTAGCCAAAATGACAACTTATGTCTCAAAACAAAGTATCTGCAAATACATAAATGAGAGACTCAATACTAACTGTCTAATTGTCTATGAAGCCTCTATAATACTGAGATGGATGTTGGGACAGACCACAACATCCTAATAAAGAAAAAACTAGGAAAGCGAAATAAAAGAGTCCTCCGAAATGCAAGGAAGCTCACCACTAACTCTGGAGTGCTCAACTGGATCAACGGCGCGCTGGATGCTAATCCTAGTTACCTGCGTCTGCATCATAATAAGATGCAGGTCAACTGGCATCAGTACATTGAATGTACGAGTATGCAAGTTGGAAAGCTAAACAACAACTTAAGCTTGAAAGGAGTACAAAGGAACACTTACATTGGCTCTGTTTAACTCGTGAACAACTGAACTCAATATAAAGCAATAAGACACATGCAATATATATAAAGCTTGTAAAACAGTGTAAACAACTTAGTTCGTTAAAGATAAAGCAATAACAAACTCACTACTATGAGCCTAAGTGGTGATACAACGTCTTGCCCACGCTGCCAGAACTGTCCTAGCTATACTTTGACGTCATATAGGACGCTTAACTTAGTGGATCCACTAGTCTATGCTAAAAGCATCTTAAGGAGTCATCTAAAAAGTATAATACTTTACTACCCATGATGGCTACATGGTTTATGGAGACTTGAGTTAATATGAACTCACATCCTCATATCGGTTTTCAATACTACTCCCAAAATATACTTAGCTCATATGTTTGTAAAAAACAAAAATCTTTCTTTGAATTGAGATAATTACTCAAAACTTAGTTTAAAAGCTCTCTTGGAATCGATGTTCCCTTTCTTGCTCAAATGTGAAAACATTTATAAACTCTTTGGGATTACTTAGTCCCCTTATAGATTTTTTAGAAATGAACTCAACTCTTTACTCTTTGCTTAACTTGAAACTTGATCCTTAAAACGAAGTTAAAACGTTTGTTAAAGACTCTTGAAAACTTTAAGAAACTTGGCTTTGACTTGCTTCTTAACTTCTAGACTTTATTCTTAACTTCTTTGACTTTGATATTAACTTTCCTTGAACTGGATTACGAATTCAAGGTTCATGATATCATATTTATGGATGATTTCATGATGTTTAGATGTACGTTAGAGTGTGAGAATCAACTAGAAAACGTAGGTACATCGCTTGGAAACTAGTACGAAAAGATGGGGGAAGAATGGGGTGTACTGACTTCCTTGGCGCTCTGAGAGGCGTGGGGCGCCAGGCCCCAAACTTCAGAGAAGTCTATGAGGAGCGCTGGCTGGCGTGGCGCCCCAAGGCCAAAACTTCAGAGGCTGCTTTGGGGCGCGCTAGCTGGCGCGGCACCCCAGCCCCGTTACCCATGTGTTCTCGATTTTTCTTCTCCGTTTTTCATCTCTAAACCCTCCAATCTTACCTAGTTCTTTCCACAAACACTTAGGATCAATTTTACCCTCAATATACAACCAATCTAACTCGAAAAACAACCCGAAAACATAGATCAATTCACCCCCAAGCAACAACAACTCAACCAACAAGAATTCTACAATTTGTTCTTCAAGAACCTTACTTCGTCAACATGTAAACAACTAAAAACAATTGGATTGAAACAAGTTGGTGTGTGGGTGAACTAACCCAACACGAAAAGATCTCACATACCTTAATAGGGATCACCCCCGACGAATTCCACTCGCAAGCTTGGATGATCTTGACGAATTCTTGCCTTTTTCTCCCTTTCTTTCTTCTTTTCTCTCTTCTCCAAGCCCTAAGCGTTCTTTAGTTTTTTTCCAAAACTGATTTAGGTTCTGTTTTTACCTCAATAAACCTCTAAAATTAAATTAGGAAATTTATTAGAGAAAAGACTACTTTGCCAATCCCTAAATCCGGATTGGGACTTTCCTCAATCCAACAACCCAACTTCCGAAAGGCATATCTCACTCATACGATGTCAAAATCGTGCAATCTCAGCGGCGTTGGAAAGATATCTCCAAGGTCTTTCCAACCATATCAATATATACTCATAAATCATCCTGATCTAGGAGTTATGGCCGTTTGAAAAATGTCCAAAACTCACTTTCTTAACTTAGACAATTTCCAGATTTCCTTATTCTTTCCAAAAATCAATATTTTCATATTTTTAACTCTTTCTAGTCGTTTCTAGGTGCGAGATGTTACAATATCTCCCCCTTGGGAACATTCGTCCTCGAATGAGCTTTATTTCACTACTCTAAGGGTAGCAACATCAAGTTCAATACTCAACAAGCAAAAACAAGTAACAACATGCTTACTCATAATTTAGATAGTACTAAGAAGAGAATTAGTACCTTGATCTACAATTTCTCCGGATTCAAAGAGATATGGATATCTCTTCTTCATATCCTTTTCAGGTTCCCAAGTAGCTTCTTTAACAAATTGGTTCCTCCAAAGGAATTTGACTGATGCAACTTCTTTTGTCCTCAACTTGCGAACTTGTCGGTCTAAAATCTGGACCGAAATCTCTTCATAAGATAAGTTATCCTTAATCCCAACATTTTCAGTTTGCACTATCAATGAAGGATCTCCCATGCACTTCTTCAACATGGAGATGTAGAATACCGGATGAACCGCTGCTAATTCATGTGGTAGCTCCAACTCATAAGCTACATTGATAATCCTCTTGGCTATGCAATAAGGTCCAATATACCGGGGATTAAGCTTCCCCTTCTTACCAAACCTCATAACACCCTTCATGGGTGAAACTTTTAAATATACCCAATCATCTACTTCCAACTCTAACGCCCTTCTCCTAACATCAGTGTAGGATTTTTGACGACTCTGTGTTGTTTTCAATCTCTCTTGGATTACTTTCACCTTCTCCATAGCTTGATGAACTAAATCTTGTCATATCAACCATGATTCACCAACTTCGAACCATCCAATAGGAGATCTGCATCTTTTCCCATAACGAGCTTTATATGGAGCCATCTGGATGCTAGAATGATAATTGTTGTTGTAAGCAAACTCTATGAGAGGCAGGTGATCATCCCAATTCCCCTTGAAATCAATCACGCAGGCCCTCAATATATCTTCTAAGGTCTGAATGGTACGCTCTGCTTACCCATCTGTCTGAGGATGAAAGGCAGTACTTAAATTCACCTTCAAACCCAAACCTTACTGGAAAGATTTTCATAACTGTGCAGTAAATTATTCACCTCTATCTGAAATAATGGAGACCGGAACTTCATGGAGTCTTACCACTTCTTGAATATATAGCTTAGCATAATCTTCTGCCGAATGGGTAGTTTTTACCGGCAAAAAGTGGGTTGATTTTGTCATTTTGTCGACAATCACCCAAATTGAATCATGTTGTCTGCGAGACCTTGGCAAACCTGTGATGAAATCCATATTAATTATCTCCCACTTCCATTCTGGAAGTTCTATATTCTGCGCCAAACCACCAGGCCTTTGGTGCTCGACTTTCACTTGCTGGCAATTTGGACACTTAGCAACAAACTCTGCAATGCCCTTCTTTATGTCATTCCACCTATACACTTCTCTCAAATCGTGATACATCTTTGTGGAACCTGGATGAATGGAATATTTGGAGCTATGGGTTTCCTCAATGATCCTCTCTTGGAGTTCATCCACCATTGGTACACACAATCTACCTTGATATTTCAATACACCATCTCCCCCTTGTTCAGAAGCTAATACTCTTTGCTTATGAACATTTGCCTTTAAGTCTAGCAAAATGGGATCTTGGTCTTGCTTTTATTTCACTTCTGACACTAGTGATGATTCAGCCCCGTTCGTCACCACTATTCTTCCTTCTGTGAAATCCTAAGTCTGACTCACAGGCGTGCAAGTATATGCACATCTTTGGCTAACTCCTTCTTTCCTTCCTCAACATGGGTGGTACTACCCATGGAAAACCTGCTTAAAGCATCATCAACCACATTAGCCTTACCTGAGTGACAAAGAATACTCATGCCATAATCCTTGAGTAATTCCAACCACCTCATTTGTCTGAGATTGAGCTCTTTCTGAGTGAATACATATTGAAATCTCTTGTGATCAGTGAATATATCAACATGAACACCATACAAGTAGAGTCGCCAAATCTTCAAGGCGAAAACTACAGCAGCCAACTCTAAGTCATGGGTTGAATAATTCTTCTCATAAACCTTCAATTGTCTGGAGGCATAAGCTATCACCTTGCCATTTTGCATTAACACAACCCAAAACCAACTCTGGATGCATCACAATACACCACAAAACCTTGAGTACCCTCTGGTAATGTCAAAACTGGGGCACTAATCAACCTCTTCTTCAATTCCAGAAAGCTTTTCTCACAAGCTTCAGACCATTGAAATTTCACTGTCTTCTGAGTCAACTTGGTCAAAGGAGACGAAATAGACGAGAACCCCTCTACAAATCTTCTATAATAGCCAGCTAAACCCAAGAAACTCCTAATATCAGTTGGAGATGTGGGTCTAGGCCAATTCTGCACTGCCTCAATTTTCTGAGTATCAACTCTAATACCATCACCGAAAATAATATGGCCTAAGAATGCCACAGACTCAAGTCAAAACTCACACTTAGAGAACTTGGCATACAACTCTCTATCCTTCAAGGTCTAAAGAACTATTCTGAGATGACTAGCATGATCTAGAATAAGTTTAGTGAATTTGTGAAGTCCTGAATTTTAATAACTGAATTTAAATTTTAGATTCGCCATGAAAACCAATTTCCTTCATTTATTTAGCATTTTATATGTGTGTGTAAGTGCTAATTTATGTAGTTTTTGTTTAGTGTGCTTTAATTTTAACTATGACTCTCCAATAAATCTTGTACCAAAGGAATATATCCCAGTGTATTTGGTATTCATGATTAATGGAAAAAATGATGATTGTGTTATTTTTATTATATAAGATTAATTAATTGATATATATATATATATATATTTTGCATTCATTCGACTTCTTTGTCGGTTCTTATTTATGTTTAAATATTCTTAATAAATTTTTTAATTTCATCCATTATATTCGTGTAATATAAAGCTCAATTTGACTTGAAATTGAAAGAGGAATATTTGAGAAAAACTTATATCGGCATTATATATTTACATCAAATTAATAAATATGTAATATGATATGCTTTTAGATACATATATATTTCTTTTATTTAATTATAATTGACTATTTTTTTAATCTTACACAACCATTTATACTAATATAATAAAGTTGATATGATTTAATGTAAGGAAAAGGGTAAATATATGATTTAATGGAAGGAAAAGGGTAAATATAACTTTGTGTATATTTACCGTTTTTGTTAACATATTACTAATATTTACTTTAATGAAAAAATTATAATAGTGATTCTTTTAATTCAAAAAATATCTCATAATTTTCAAAAATTATCTCACCTCTTTTTTACACCTCCAGATCCTACCCTAATGAAAAATACAAAAAAAAAATTAATTCCTCTTCTATCCAATCATAAAATGAGTTAGGGGATCGGATCTGAATAAATGAAGAATTGGTTTTTTTTTTTAATTAGGTCAGATCTGAGTGCATAAAAAATGTATGAGGTAATCTTTTTAAGCCACGTAGCATTTTAAAATTTAAAAATCTGTTTTAAGACTTTTTTTTTTCAATCAACAAAAAAGTAAATCTACATCATTTATTAGACAACGAATAGGCATATATATTAGACGAAAACGATATATATACACTACTTTTTTCAAAACAAAAACTACATATACTAAATCGTAAAATTGAGAAATATATTTACCCTTTTGCCCTTTAATGTAAAATTGTGTCCCATCATTGGGGGGAATGGGAATAAAGTAAAACATAGTGCTATTTTTTTCTCTTCGTAAAATAGGATTTTCCAACTTTCTAAAAAGTTATTTCATATTTTTATATCTTAAAGTAAAAGAATTATTTTAGAAAAGTACGGATGTCTCCCTTTTTCTTCTTTTTAAGGAATGTTTTTTTCCTCTTCTCCATTAATAAGCCACTTTATGATACATGTTAGTAAAAGCAATATAATAATGGAAAACATGTCACCTAACATATTGAACAGCAATAAAAAGTGATTTGATTTACGGATTAAACTATTTCAAATTTATAATATTTTGAACTTATAATTTTTGAACTAATTTATTTTATTTGGAAGGTAAAATAAAATGATATCAAGTTTAATGGGATAAGCTAAAATCATATTTGAGTTTAAATTTGAAATAGAGTTTTTATTGTGTTTGGTTGATGGTCATGTCAACCAAATAGATCTGTCAAATTGGGCTTAGCTCATAGGATCGGCCCGATCCAATTTGTTATTGGGGTAGGGTAGGGTTGGGATAGGATAATATTTTTCAAGTTATTTAAAATTATGGCTTATAAGTCCGGCCCATTTAAGCCTTGAGGCTTAATCGGGGTCGGTCCATAGGCCAAAATTATATATTTAAGGGTAACTTACAGAATTCTCACTAGTGTATCAGTTAATTACTTAGATGCACGTTATGTTGTAATATTACGAATCTTATCAGATTTTGGTGCGTCCAGATACATGTATCTCGGGATACATAGACTCAAAATTATGTGTAATTTATTCTAGATACATGTGAATATTCTAGATACACTCTATCCAAGTGGATTCACATGTATCTAGGATACATAGACAAATGTCGCGCCCTCGCCTTCCTCCCATCTCGCTCGCCACTCTCTTATCTCACTCGCGTATCTGGGATGCATCACACCAGATACATGTATTTCGTGTATCTAGTATCCTAGATATATGTTAATCACACTAAATTTTTTGCTAATGTTATTGAAACAACGTTATTGTTTGCCACATTTAATTTGAAAATCTTCTCATTTTCTTGATGTTATAGAATTTTAAGTTTGAAAAGAAAAAAATAAAAAAATAAGAAGGGTCAGCCCACGACCCTTCTAAGGTTGGGTTGGGTTGAGCATTTTCAGGCCCTTCCAAATAAAAGGTCGGCTTGCCCTAGCCCATCAAATTTCTTGACCCGGGAGGCTTGGGGCAGGTGGGGCGGGGCTAGCCCTTTTTGACAACTCTACAACTAAACATAATATAAATTTTATTCCAAACTTAATCTTGAAATATCTCACCTTATCACGCTTATTAAACAACAATCCCTAAGATATTAGAAACATTTCAATTGGGCCCTAAATCTACTCTCTTTGTCCCAAAATACTTGCCACGTCTCATTTTTTCAAAGTAAAATTCACTTAAATTTTTATCAATATTTTTAAAACGTTTATTTTAACCGTACCATATTAATTAACATGAAAAGAGCTAAAACTTATACTATCTTTTTATATAGTTTTTAAATATTTAAATTTAAATTTTAAAATATTAAACTAATCTAAATTCAATTTTAATATACAAATTAATTTTTGAAAAGTAAAACGTGACAACTATTTTGGAACGGAGTTCATTGAACTAGAACTAGGCATCTAATGTACTTTAAAGTTCAAACTGTTCAATACTTATATTATGAGGATCTGAGTAATTGCTTTTATCTCAGATTTGCTTTGGTTAAATCAGTTGTCTTATTTTCAATTTGTTTCCCCCTTTGTGAGGAAAGAAACCATTTATATCCTTACTTTAATTAATATATTATTTGGTTTTTTTCCTTAATATTAAAGAAACCATTTATATCCTATGATGCAAAGTTCAAAACTCGATAAATAAATAACTTATTTTCTATTCTTCTCTATTTAAATATATATCAAATTGTAGTTCATAGCAAGATTTGAACAAGTGAATATAGTGTGCTTAACTCAAACATCTATCTCGTATTGCTCTCTTACCACTAGCTAAGAGAAAAGTTGGAGAGGCCGAAGGGTGGAAGGAAGTTCATTTGAATTCCATTAATTTGAACGTTGGATATCACACTATAAATACTTGGTCAATTAAGGCCTAACAACTACCATTATTGAAACTTGAAAGACTCCTCCACTATTATTTATTTGATTTCTCCTGCTCATTAATTATTTGATATCTATATTGAAAATTAATTAAATTTGATTTTACGTATTCCAAGGTCTATCATGTTGATTCCTCCTCCTATATCTATGGGGTCTGTAATATTCACTTTTTCTCTTTTTACAATGCTATCATCGTCACCAAAGTTAGCAATAATATATTAATACTACTGTATATATAGTTTAAAAACATTATTATTGCAAGTTCTAAAAGAGATATGACATATCATCTTTGTAAAAAAAAAAAAAAACCTTTTCAAGGTGCCTTTTATTAATTGACTGTAGAGATAAGAACATATATATTGTCAAAATTGCAATATGTCTATAAAGAATAGAAGTGACTCCACCTACTTGAAATGCGCACCAAACCATACCCAAAAAAAGAAACTAAAAAAATGAATTATTACTCCCCGTTTTGATTTATCTGTCGTGATTTTTTAAAACATTTATTATATTAGAAACTCAACAGAAATTAGATGATTTTTCAAAATTTTCAGTGTATTTGTTCATGACTTTTTTGGTAATATGACTTTCAGACACTTTTTTCTCCAAAACTTTTACAAAATCCTCTGTAATGACCTGAGGAACAATAAGTATAATCTCACACCATTAGTAGTAATTATTCTTGAGCTTTACAAATACCTCAAAATGATACATTATAAATAAAGTAAATATTTAATGAAGAGATATTATATCTTAATATATATATAAATAAAGGAAAAATAATTGTCAAAAAATCTTAATTAATATTCTCTTTAATTACGTTAAAAAGAAATAGGATAAATAATTTGAGACACGAGAAGTATTATTGATGGTCGAACCCTAATGTTTGGAATAAAATGTTGCATAATTTTTAAGTATGCAATGTACGTGCAGAAAACTGAAAACTGAAACTCTTTTTAGGTACAATTTCCTATTGGAATTGGAGTACTTGACCACAATGAGAAGAGTACTCTTCTCAGAAGACTACACTACTATATAATAAAAAGTGACCAATAATAAAAGGTAGACCTTCTCGGAGCGTCACTATCAAATGAATCCTTGAAGAGTGCGATTTTAATTTAATCGAAGTTCTAATGTGAGCTACGAATACTTAACGGAAATCAAAACCAGAAAAAAAAAAAAAAAAAAAAAAACGTCTGATGTAATTTTACCTCAAATGTCAAAAGTTAAGTCATAAGATAGAAATTACTTAAAATCGTATAAAGAGGTTCACAATATCCCTATTTACTGATGTGAGATTCAATATAAAAAAGGGGCAAAATACTAACAAATAACAATTAGGATAGACTTTGAATCTATTAATACCATGAAAAAATAGATCGCAAGATTAACTCAATCTCAAAAATTAACTAAATTATAACGTGAGAATTAGTCAAGAGTATATAATCAGACACATGATACCTATCCCCTTTATTATATAGGACTCAACATGCAATATGGATATGAAATGTTAATTAATAACATGATATATTATTGGGAAAATACATTAAAAAAAAATCTGAACTTGGCACGAAAACTTACTTTAGTACTTAAACTACACGGGTGTTTATATACCCCCTTAACATCTATTATGTGAATTATTTTCAACCCTCCGAACACCAGCCCAGTTGAAGGCTGGGCATTGTTACACACGCGTGTTTTCATTGGTCCACGTCGCTAAGGGTTTTAAAAATATCTTACCCGTTTTATATAACCCACCCGTTCCCAAAATACAACCCGACCCATTTTTAAACAAATATCCCTAAATCTCTCTCAAATCTAAAGACCTAATCTGAAGAATAACAAGTCATTAGCGTG
>JAJOOO010080577.1:0-38584 GCA_029582685.1 Solanum piurae
ATAGAGATAACCCTTAGAGATCATCTTTCTGGCCTTAAGGTAAGAAATGAATCGACCCATAGGCGCTAAGCTACTACCCTTCCATTCTAAGATTGGTTCGTCTGGAAACTGAAAATGAATAATCCTAGTTCTACAATCGACCGAGGCATAACAAGAATGTAACCAATCCATGCCTAGAATGACATCGAAGTCTACCATTTCTAACTTTACAAGATCTGCTGAGGTGACTTTCTGAGAGACTGTGACAGGGCAATTTCTGTATACCCGTCTAGCTATAACTGAGTCATCGACTGGAGTAGAGACTGAGAAGGGTTATGAAAGAGTTTCTGAGCTAACACTGAGTTGGACTGCTATGTAAGGAGTTACAAATGACAAAGTAGCCCCTGGATCTAACAATGCATAAACATCAAGATAAAAAACTCGTAACGTACCAGTGACTACATCAGGAGAATCTTCCTGATCTTGACGAGCCTGAAGAGCATAAAGCCTATTTTGGCGTTGTCCGCCAGTTGTACCAGATGAGTTACCCTGCTGAGTCGGGTGACATGCTGGTTCTGTTGAAGTTGTAGACTGAGCTCTACCATTATTTCCTCATTGACCTTGTCTAGAAGGACAATCCCTCAACCTGTGACCAGACTGACCACACCCAAAACATCCTTCTTTTCCTGCAAGACACTCGCTCGGATAGTTCTTACCACACTTAGGGAAATTTAGGTATGTTTTGGTGCCTGAAATACTACCTTGAGACTTAGAGACTGACGCCCTACCTTTCTGATCATTACGGAACCTGGGGGATGGAACACTAGCTGATGAAGGGGATGAAATTGAAGACTTCTGCTGAAACTGCGAGGGATTATCTGAGCCCTGGAATCAGCAACCATGTGAGGAGTATACCTGGAGAGTTGGTTAAACTTGAGCCCATACTCTTGGACAGTCATGTTACCCTGCCTCAAATTCATAAATTCCTGGGCCATTGCTTCTCTCAACTCCATGGAGAAAAACCTGTCCAGAAAAGTTTCACTGAAACAATCCCAAGTAATAGGAGCTGCATTTGTACCCCTGTTCTCCTTCCACTGAGTATACCAGATATGAGCCACATCCTTAAGTTGGTAAGATGCTAACTCAACCCTATCATTCCCAGTGACCTGCAACACTTCAAAGATCTTCTTGATCTCATCCAAGAAATTCTGGGGATCCTCACTAGTCTGCGATCCTAAGAACTCGGGCGGATTCATCCTAACAAAGTCACGGACCCTTGCTGCTGCTGATCCACCATTTGCATTCATAGGAGCTTGAACCCGCTGATTGTTCTGGTTGGCCACACTCTGAGCCAACATCTGAATGGCATTCCTGAATTCAGCATTTGAGACTTCCCGATCTGGAACTGGAGGAGCTGCGTTTGCGTTTCTGGTATTCACATTCCTGGAATTATCTCTACGAGGAGTCATGATCACTGAAACGTAGAACATCGAGTTAGAATGGAATTTAGATCATACATTCCGCATGATAAGAGTAACAAGAAAATGCAGATTTCCTAAAACACTTTGTAGCCTCCCTCTCATTACATGTGGTGCGCATTACACACCCATGAAACAGACTGTACCTAGTGCGACTTTTCATACATCCTAGAACACTTAAACCTAGTGCTTTGATAACAAGTTTGTCACGCCCCGAGCTATCCCCGAGACGCGGAAACGGGACCACAAGTGATCCCAAGCTAACCCTGTTGGCATGATCATGAGCATACTAAATATAATAAACTGATGCGAAAGCTATAATCATAAACAAAATGAAAATATGGGGAATACCCATATACTAGAACTGAGATAAATGAAAACTGATGAGTTTAATACAAAGGAAATATTAACTCAATACTAAGCTGAATCTAACTATGCCTGAAATAAGCCTCTAAACTGACAAGAAATGTTGGGACATGCCCCAACTAGATCTAGCAAAACTGAAACTAAATAGTAAAAGCGATAAAGATAAACATATCACTAGTCCTCGAAGAATGCGGACTCACCACTAATGCTGTTGAACTGAAGATCGGAAATTGATCTAAGCGTGATCTGGATGCTGAGAACCTGGACCTACATCACGAGAAGATGTAGCGCACGTATGCGTCAGTACTTGAAAGGTACTAGGCATGCAGGACATAATAAAGCTGAAATAACATCATAACTGAACAAAGCAAATAAGCAATGACATAATCTGATCATGATATGAATATTGAATGCTGAGATAACTGAATGCAGTGACCAATTTATAACATGTTGACTGAATACTGAATAAATTGTAAATGTGGTCAATGCAATAGAGTCTGACTGAACTGTGGGAGCTACTAATAACCGACATAAAACCACATGAGTTAAATGTGGAGTCCGATGTATACGCCCCATCGAGAGGACCCAATATACCCGGCCAAAGGTAAAGAGGCATGACTGGCGTGATCACTAAACTGATGTTGCCCACAGAGGGGACTTATACCTATGTGGCTCATAGTTATGGGACTATATGGGTACGCTGAACCGTAGTCCAACTCGGTATTATGCTACTCCCAATATATTAAGTGATTAACACATTGTGACTGAATTTCTGTAATACTGGATAGCTCAAAACTAGACATGCAAGACTGAGAATGCAACAATTAATATGATAACGATGCATTCATAAACTGAGGCATGTATAACTGAATACTGAAATATCTGACCTAGCATGTGTTATTCAAGAACTAAAGAACTACATAGCTAGGGTTATGGAATTCATGCAATAAACTGAGCAATAACATGATAATCTGATTTGGAACATGTTAATAACTAATTCATGATGATTTGCTGTAATTCTAGAAACCCTAGGTCTATTCATAATAAGGGAATCAAAAAACTGACTGAATTCTAGGGATCCAATGGGCGAAAGGAACCCACTAGTGAAATCCCACATACCTGGTGACGAATTCCACAGAGAAATCTTTTGATTTCAGGGCTGGAACTGCAGAAAACTTGCTGCGTTCTTGAACTAGGGTTCTTGACCTTTTTCTCCTCTTAGCATTCTAATTTTTCTAAGTTTGATTAATGTTTGACTTAGGTAAGTTCTAGTTATGTTCCTAGGCTTAAACTGACTAAACTCTCATTATTTAGGGTCTAAACGACATATCTTAGGGGTTAAACGAAATAGGAAAAGACCAAAAGACCCTTGACATAACTTCTATCGGAGTATTGGACTGACGGGCCATCATTCAATCGACGGTCCGTCGATTGGGTCCGTCGGTCAAGTCTGCCCAACAGTGCTTCACTAAAATGAGCATAACTTTTCACTCGGATGTCGGATTTTAGCAAACTCTGTGGCCTTGGAAAGAGGATTCAATTATCTATCATATCATAGGTCATGGGACACATAATTACTTTTGTTCTAAAAGTTATTATTATTTGAAGTTGACCCAATCACACTTTTTCATCTAACTGGCTGCTACCCTCACCTACGGTCAGACCTACGGACCGTCGATCGACTGACGGTCTGTGCTGGTTAACCGTTAATCAAGACTGAAGCTGGTCTTTTGGTCCATCCATCCCCGGACACGAACCACGGTTCGTGACCTGACCTACGGACCGTAGGTCCGGCCGTGGGTCAACACTTGGCCGAATTTTTGGGCCGAGTTCTGGGGGAGGTTGCTGACACAACCAACAGACCTGCAGGAAGGACCGTGGGTCCTCCTACGGTCCATGGATGGTGCCCGTGGTTGCTACCTGCAACACCAAAAATTTGCAATCTGGTCTATTTTGGATACGGGGTGTTACACTATTATCTAGTTCGGGTTAAGGATACAAGCTCTGAAACCCCAACTCTTGAGTCAGTCCCAGTAGTCAATGAGTTCCCAGAAGTGTTTCTAGAATATCTTCCCGTAGTTCCTCCCAAAAGGGAAATCGACTTTGTAATTGATCTCCTTCCAGATACCTAGACTATCTCTATTCCTCCTTACAAAATGCCTCCAGCCGAGCTTAAGGAATTGAAAGAATAGTTGAAAGACTTTTTATATAAGGGCTTCATCAAACCTAGTATTTCCCTATGAGGTGCACCAGTATTGTTTGTAAAGAAGAAAGATGGTTCCCTCAGAATGTGCATTGACTGTAGGCAGTTGAACAAGGTCACAATCAAGAATAAGTATTCCATCCCCAGAATTGATGACTTGTTTGACCAACTCCAGGGTGCTAGTCATTTCTCAAAGATAGACCTCATATTCGGTTATCATCAGCTCAGAGTCATACATAGCGACATTCCGAAAATGGCCTTCAGAATTTGGTCTGGTCATTATGAATTTGTAGTTATGTCATTTGGACTAACCAATGCTTCTGCAGCTTTCATGGATTTGATGAACAGAGTGTTCAAGAAGTATTTGGACTTGTTAGTTATCATCTTTATTGATGATATCCTCATTTACTCTAGGAATGAGGAAGAACATGCGAATCATTTGAGGGTTGTTCTGCAAACTCTTAAAGATCGCCATATATTCGCTAAGTTCAGGAAATGTGCATTTTGGTTGCAGTCATTTTCTTTCCTTGGTCATATTGTGTCTAGCGAAAAGATCCAAGTGGATTCTCAGAAAATAGAAGCAGTGAAACAATGGCCCAGACCTACCTTTCCTACAAATATAATAAATTTCTTGGGTCTAGCAGGTTCTTACAGAAGGTTCGTGGAAGGATTTTCATCCATAGCCTCTCCATTGACTAAGTTAACTCAGAAAAAGATCAAGTTTAAGTGGTCAGATGATTTTGAGAAAATCTTTGCAGAACTGAAACTAGGTTGACTAGAACTCCCGTTTTGACTATACTAGAGGGTTCAGACGGTTATGTTATCTATTATGATATATCAAGAGTCGGCCTTGGTTGTGTGTTGATGCAACAAGGTAAGGTTGTAGCATATGCTTCTAGACATCTTAAGGTACATGAGAAGAACTATCTGACTCATGACCTCGAGCTAGCTGCAGTGGTGTTTGCACTTTAGATTTGGAGACATTACTTGTATGGTGTTCACAGGCCATAAGAGCCTTCAGTATGTGTTCACCCAGAAAAAGTTGAATCTTCGTCAGAGGAGATGGCTTGAGTTCGTCAAGGATTATGATACGAGTGTGCATTACCATCCTAGTAAGGCCAATGTAGTAGCAGATGCTCTTAGCAGACTATCGATGGTAGTGTGTCACATGTAGAGGAAAAAAGAAAGGAAGTAGCAAAGGATGTTCACAGGCTTGCTCACTTAGGAGTTCGCCTTATGAGCATATGAGATAGTGGTGGTGTAACAATTCTCAATAGGTCAGAATCTTCACTAATAGTGGAGGTTAAGGAAAAGCAAGACAATGATTCGATATTGCTTCAACTAAAGGGTGCAGTACATCACCAGAGAGTTGAGGTTCTCTCCCAAGGGGGAGATGGTGTGCTTCGTTATTAGGGTCGGTCATGCGTTCCTAAGGTGGGTGAGTTGAGACAGAAAATTCTTGCAGAAGCCCATAACTCCAGATATTCTATCCATCCAGGCGCCACTAAGATGTACCGTGATCTGCGGGAAGTCTTTTGGTGAATGGTATGAAAAGGGATATAGCGGATTTTTTGGCTAAGTGCCCCAATTACCCGCAAGTAAATGTAGAACATCAGAAACCAGGAGGTATGACTCAAGAGATCAACATTCCTACTTGGAAGTGGGAATTGATCAACATGGACTTCATTACAGGTTTACCTCATACTCGTGGACAACATGACTCCATTTGGGTGATTCTTGATAGAGTTACTAAGTCTGCACGCTTTTTAGTGGTTAAGACAATAGATTCGGTGGAGGACTACACCAAAAATCCTATGCGGATGTAAGGATAAGGGAACTAAAGTTCCAAATTGATGATTGGTTGTTCCTGAAAGTGTCACCTATGAAAGGGGTGATGAGATTTGGCAAGAAAGTGAAACTCAGTCATAGATATGTAGGCCCTTACAAGATCTTGAAAAGGGTTGGTAAAGTGGCTTATGAGTTAGAGTTGCCAACAGAAATAGCAGCAGTGCATCCGGTGTTTCACATTTCATTGTTGTAGAAGTGTCAGGGTGACCCAACATCTATTGTGCCTTTAGAAAGTTTGGCTGTGAAGGATAGTCTCACTTATGAAGAGGTACCAGTTGAGATTCTTGACCGTCGGGTTTGAAGGTTGAGAAACAAAGAAGTCGATTCAGTCAAGGTTTTGTGGAGGAGTTAGTCCGTCGAAGGAGCTACTTGGGAAGCAGAAGCAGAAGCAGCCATGAAGGCCAAGTATCATCACCTCTCTCCTTTCGATTCCATTCCATCTTGAGGTAATAGTTCCTCTTCAGTTTTTCAGTCATTCATACGCAGTTTCAGTCTTAGCATCATGTTCCTTCAGTTTGTACTTGCGTATTCAGTGTATTTGCATGTTTGTGGAATTTAGTTCCATCAGAAATCAATCCTATAAATTAGTTGGAGGGTTTGAAACTCTTTACCTCCCTAGCTAGATAGTTTAGACTTCATTCGATGACAAATGTTCCCTAGGGGGGAGATACTGTAACACCTCGTCAACTAGTCCTAGAAAAAAATTGCAGAAAATTTCCTGAACCCGTGAACCACGGCAAGGTTTACGGACCGTGATAGTGTTCACGATCTGTTGACCTGCCCATGGTGGGGAGTTAGACTCCACTAGACCCAGACGTCAGACCACGGGACCCTTCACGGGCCATGGTCTTGACGACGGACCGTGGTGGCGTCCGTAGGAGCTTAACTAGTAGGCCACCAAGCCTAGCCCTCAAACCCCTCACCCAAGTAAGGACCACGGGGACCTGGATGGTCCGTGGTCCTGGACGGTCCGTGGTCCTGATGAAGGGTCGTGGTGGCATCCGTGAAGCATAACCAGTAGACCCCAGACCTGAGCCATCAGACCACCAACCCAAGTGAGGACCACGAGGACCTTCATAGTCCGTGGTCCTCCACACGGTTCATGGTAAGGCTCGTGAACAAGACCCTTCAGAACCAGCAGCTACTGGCCAAGGAGCATGACCGGTCCCATGGTCTGTGAAAGTGGTCGTGGTCAGCCCCGTCAGATTTTTAAGTGGGGTTATTTCGGTCTTTTCCCCTTTGCGTTGAACACCTAAACTACGTCGTTTAACCCCTAAACTACATGGTTTTGGTCAGTTTTAGGCTAGAAACATAAGTGGAACTTACCCTATATATATATATATATATATATAAGTGGAACCAAAATATTTTAAATATTTAATCATCAAACTGTCCATAAAATATTAAATGACATCAATATCCTTCAATCAAATATCATTCCTACAATAATATTGTACAAGAATATAAATATACACTTAGTTGAATGCATTAGTCTATTGAATATATATATACACACACACAAACACACGAAAATACCCATTATTGTTTTGCCATTTATTTAACTCCTATTTATGTTTTTTTTTTCTTCCTAAAAAGTAAGTCTATCTTCTAATAAATATAAATAAATAGTAATATATCAAATGAATGACCTGATAAATTAAAAGACATGGAGTTATGTGTATTTAATTTCTGTAAATGCTTTATCTTCCGGTTCCTAATGCAAAAAGTAAAACATCTCTTTGTAGTACTAAATATATGGAGAATTGGAAAAGTTACTTGGTATATTCAATGTGGATGATCAATTCAATACAATATATTCATTTACTAAATGTTATATATTGTGTATACATAGTAGAAAAATCACAAGACAACAATTCCAATTCATCAAATTACTAGATTATCAATCCTAGTTTGTGTAGGCGACATTTTTTCATATTCATTTTTTGTTCGTGTCTCTCTTTTCTTCTGCTTCTTATGTGCTCTATTTTTTCTATTCACATTATAAGTTATTGTCATTAGTTCAACTTATTCATATATGTTTTTTGATTAGTTGAAAGGTCATCTAACTCGGGTACATAAACATTTGTTTCATAGTTATTTCACTTCTTGCAACATATAAATTGGTCATGAAAATATCAAATCAAGTAAGATCACTTTCTTTTTAATTATAACTTCTAGGAGTATAATGAAACTGTATATTCTTGTTTATGTAAATTTTGGTTAGGACTCAATTTACATAATTTAACTTATATTTTTTTTATTAATCTCACAGATGATAGACATAATAATTTTGAATTAGGGAAGGGGTACACATACCCATAATAATTATGATTTATATACATCGATTAGATATTTTAGCAATTATTATTTTTATCACTATTAATAACTATTTTTTGTACGTGTACACCAAAAAATTGACAATGATCCACTAGCTATCATAAGAAAGGTATGTATTGATCGAATTTATGTGCAGTTTTACAAAACACAATTCACATTCGATAATAACTTCTTGACCTGTATGTGATTGTAATAAGGTGGAGATTACAATTTCTTAGAAACAAGGCAAAATTTTTAGAACATGAATATTTTGAACCAATAAGCGACACTTAAATTATGTGTTGTGACATATTAAAAAAACTTTTATCAAGTTGAATACTTGATATATTAAAAAAATACACAATTAAAATTGTTTGAATATTACTTTTGAAATTCATTTGATAGCAATATTTCAGCATGATTCTAACACCTTAGAAAATCAGATTTGGACTTGCAGCATAAAACAACAGAAAATTGTTGAGCCACGGAATGGTTCACGGACCGTGAAAGGAACCACGATCCGTCAGACTGTCTGTGGTTCACACCCAACCCCACAAGTGGTGGGCCACGGAGCCCTTCACGGGCCATGGACCATCTCATGAACCTTGAGAAGGCTAGTGGAAACGAGACAAAACCTCCCAAGCTCAGGCATCAGACCACGGAGCCCTCTACGAGCTGTGGTCTTGTGGACGGGCCATGGGAGGGCCCGCGAACCTGAGTCAGCAGACCACCAGCCCAAGTGAAGAACCACGGTGGCCTTCACTGTCCGTGGTCCTTCACACGGGCCATGGTAGGGCTCGTGGTTAAGCCACCTACAATAAGTAGCCACTGGCCAAGGACCACGACCCACTTGACGGTCCGTGGTCCCTTTGATGGTTAGTCATAGGGCCTGTGGTTGGCCCCCGTCAGATTTTAAGTGGGATCATTTTTGGTTTTCCCCATGTGTTGGACCCATTAACTACGTCGTTTAATCATTAAACTAAGTTGTTTTACTTAGTTTAAGCCTATTAACCTATTCAGAACATAACCAAAACCTCTATTCACCAAATCATTCAAACTTAGAGCAAAAGAAGGAGAAAGAGGAGTTAGTTTTTCCAAGAACAACCAGTACGTTTCCTTCAAGTTTCAGCCCCAAAATTGAAGTATTTCCCATAGATTTCATCACCAGGTATGTGGGATTTCACTGGTTGATTTCTTTCATCCACTAGGTCCCTAGAATACAGTCAGAATCTTGATTCCTATATCTTGCTTAGACCAAGGGTTTCTAAAACCCTAGATATTGGTTGTGATTTAGCTGTTAGAATATTCCTAATCACATTATCATGCTTCCATGAAATAGTTTCTTAGTTCTTTGCACGAAATTCAAAACCCTAGTTGTGTAGATTTATTTAGTTAATGAATTACACATGCTAGGTCTGTTAAACAAATATAGATTTCTGAGTTTTGGAATGTCACATTATTAGTATATAATTGTTACATTCTGATATTTTGCATGTCAGGATTTTAATCTATTCGGCATTTCAGTACTTCAGTTATAATGTGTCATATACATATTCTGTTGGGAGTAAAATTAATATCGAGTTGGACTAGGGTTTCAGCGTACCCTCATAGTCCCAGAACAACGTGCCCATGTAGGTTTATAAGTCCCCTCTGTGGGCATTATATTTAATGATCACACTAGTCATGCCTTTATACCCCTAACAAGGTATATTGTGTCCTCTCGATGGGGCATATACATCAAACTCCACTTTTAGCTCATGTGGTTTTATGATAGTTAATAGTAGCTCCCACAGTTAGACTCTAGTACATTTGACCAGTTTTTTAGTTATACTTCAGTATTTAGTCTCAGCCTGTTATGTTCTTGGCCATTGCATTCAGTTCAGTTCTTTTCAGTATATATAAGTATTTCCATCATGTTCAGATTATGTCATTGCTCAGTTATGCTTGTTCTCTTATATCTTTTGTTCAGTTTTTATCCTATCATGCATGCTCAGTACCTTTCAAGTACTGACGCTTACTCTGTGCTACATCTTTTCATGATGTAGGTTCAGGTCCGCAACATTCAAATCACGCGTAGATCGGTTCCCAATCCATATTATGCAGCTTACTTTCGAGGACAATAGATATGTTTTTTTCTATTTCAATCTTTCATTTCAGTTTTAACTTTGCTAGAGATTGCTGGTGGCATGTCCTAGCAACTCTAGTCCATTATAGGCTTTTTCAGACATAGTCTTAGATTCAGCTTTACC
This sequence comes from Solanum piurae, assembly GCA_029582685.1. Classification (NCBI taxonomy): domain Eukaryota; kingdom Viridiplantae; phylum Streptophyta; class Magnoliopsida; order Solanales; family Solanaceae; genus Solanum; species Solanum piurae. The sequence goes on from JAJOOO010080577.1 coordinate 10,440, forward strand.
GTTTGAGTGATTGTTTGGTATCACTAAACTCTTATTCAATATTTATATATTCATATTAGTTTTGGGTATTCCCCATCTTTTAGTTATCTCATGTTTTAAGCTTCCGCATAGTATCTTTTTTTCTTTGTTATGTTTTATTTTCTTATGATATGCAAGCTCAGGGTTAGCTTGGGGTCACCCGTGATCCTAGGTCACGTGTTTACGTCAAGTGGGTAGCCTCAGGGCTTGACAAACTTGGTATCAGAGCCTTAGGTTTAAGAGTCCTAGGATGTGTGAAAGCCGAACTAAGTAAAGTCCTTTTCATAGGTGTGAAGTGCACCACATCTAATGAGAGAGAGGCTACGAAGTGTTTTAGGAAAAAATTACTTTCTTTGTTACTCTTATTGTGCGTGAGGTATGATCCAATTTCCTCGTTTCTAATCTGTCGTTATGCGTTTTAGGTCTTGCCTCTTCATAGAGCTTACCCAAGGAATTCTAATGCACGCAACGCTACCACAGTTCCTCTAGTCTGAGACCATGATTTTTCGAATGCAGAGTTTTGAAATGCTATCAAACTTTTGGCTCAGAGTGTAGCCAATCGGAACAATTAGCAGGTTCCAGCTCCTACTAACACAACTGGTGGATCAGTGGCAGCTAGGGTCTGAGATTTTGTTAGGCTAAATTCGCCTGAGTTTCTAGGGTCGCAAGTTGGTGAAGTCCCCCAAAACTTCATTGATGAGGTAAAGAAAATCTTTGGAGTGCTGTAAGTGACTAGAAATGATAGGGTAGAGTTGCATCCTACCAGCGTAAGGATGTAGCTCACATTTGGTTCACTCAGTGGAAAGCAAATAGGGGTACGTATGCAGGTCCTGTGACTTGGGAGTGTTTGACTGGAGCTTTTCTGGACAGGTTCTTCCTGAGAGAGTAGAGGGAGGCAAAGGCTCAAGAATTTATGAATTTGAGATAAGGTTCGATGTCAGTCCAAGAGTATGGACTTAAGTTCACCCAACTCTCCAGGTATGCTCCACACATGGTTGCCTATTGAAAGGGCACAAATAAGTAAGTTTCTTTTTTGGGTATCCGACTTGGTGAAGACAGAGTGCAGGAACGCTATATTGTTAGAGGAGATGAATATCTCTAGGCTCATTACTCATGCTCAGCAGGTTGAGGGAGACAAACTTAAGGAATTGGCTAAGGAAAATAAGAAAGCTAGAATAGGGAACTATGAGTACTCTCAGCAAAAATCGGGTGGTAGAAAATCGCTTGCAGTTTCAGCAGAGATCTTCAGCGCTGGCACCTTTATTAGCTAGTGCTCCATCCCCCAGGTTTTGATAGGATCTGAAAAGTAGGGCATCAGGCTCTGAGTCTTAGGGGAGTGCTTCACGTAACAGAACCTACCCAACTTTTCCAAAGTGTAGTAAGAACTATCGTGGCGGGTGTCTTGCAGGCATGGAAGGGTACTTTGGGTGTGGTTAGTCTGGCCATAGGTTGAAGGATTTCTCCTTTTCCAGGAAGGGGCAAGGAGGTAACAATAATAGGGCTTAGTCTATAGCTCCAGCAGCACCAGCGGATCGCCCAACTCAGCAGGAGGCTTCATCTTGTACAATTAGTGGACAACGCCAAAAGAGGTTGTATGCTCTCCAGGCTCGCCAGGACCAGGAAGATTCTCCTGATGTGGTCACTGGTATGTTACGAGTCTTTCATTTAGATGTATATGCATTGTTAAATACATGGGCTACTCTTTCTGTTACAACTCTCTATATAGCAGTACACTTCGGTGTCAGTCCAAAAACTCTTTCAGAACCCTTCTCAGTCTCGATCCCAGTTGGTGACCTAGTTATACCTAAAAGTGTATACATAAATAGCCCTATCACAGTATCTCAGATAGTAACCTCAGCAGATCTTGTAGAGTTAGAAATGGTAGACTTTGATATCATTCTAGGCATGGATTTGTTACATTCGTGTTATGCCTCAAACGATTGTAGAACTAGGACCGTTCAGTTTCAGTTTCCAAACGAGCTAGTCTTGGAATGGAAGGGTAGTAGTTCAATGCCTGTAGGTCAATTCATATCTTACCTAAAGGCCATAAATAGGATTCCCAAAGGGTATGTCTATCATCTTGTTCAGGTTAAGGATTCAAACTGAAAAACCCCAATTCTTGAGCTAGGTCTAGTAGTAAATGAGTTTCCAGAAGATCTTCCCGGAGTTCCCCCCGTAAGGGAAATCGACTTTAGAACTAATCTCCTTCCAGATACCCAACCCACTTCGATTACTCCTTACAGAATGGCTCCAGCTGAGCTAAAGGAATTGAAAGAACAGTTGCCTTTATATCCATGGCTAGGTATATTAGGTCCCAACTGAATATGTAAGTAACACATTATAGTTGAATTTATGTAATACTGAATAGCTCAAAATACTGACATGCTAACTGAAAATGCAACATTAATATACTGATAATGCAACATTCTTAACTAAGGCATGTATATCTGAATAAATAACCTACCAAATGTAATTCATGAACTAAACTAATCTACACAACTAGGGTTCTGACTTTCATGCAAGAAGCTAAGCAACAGTTCCTCAAAAACATGATAATATGATTAGGATTAATCTTACAGCTGAATCACAACACTTTTCTAAAGTTCAAGAAACCCTAAGTCTAAACAAGATATAGAGAACCAAGAATCTGACTGAATTCTAGGGATCAAATGGGTGAAAGGAACTCACTAGTGACATCCGACATACCTGGTGATGAATTTCACGGAGAAATCTTTTGATTTCGAGGCTGGAACTGGAGGAAACCTTGTTGCGTTCATAGAGAGGGTTGGTCGACTCTTTCTGCTCTTTTCATTCAATTTGGATGAATTTTGGAGAATGACTTGACTAGGGTAAGTTCTAATTAAGTTACTAGGCTAAAACTGACCAAAATGATGTGGTTTGGGTGTCCAACGCGTAGCAAAAAGACCAAAATGACCCTGACTTAAAAGTTGTCAGGGCCAACCAATGGACCTGACCGACCGACTATCGACTGACCTACGGTCCGTCCTGTCAGTCGTTGACTAGCTTCAGGGAGAGGCTAATGAAGGCTCTGATCCAAGGATCATGACCACGACCTGTGGTCTGACCAGCGGTCCGTAGGTCCGGCCATGGGTCGACCCTCAGATGGGTTTCTCTGAGTTTTTGGGGAGGGGTTGTAGGTGGCAAACCACGGACCCCACCTATGGTCCGTGGGTCACCATATGGTCCGTGGGTGGTGCCCATTGGTGGCACCTGCAACTTTTGATTTTCTACAATTTGGCGTTTCTAGCATACGGGGTGTTACATTAGCTCCCCTTTGGGAACATTCATCCTCGAATGAAGACTAAACTAGATGAATATGGAGGCAAAGAGCTCCAAACCATACCACTAAGTACTGGAAACTGAAATCTGACTGAACTACGTTCGAAGAACATGAAAATACGCTGAAAATGCAAGTATAACTGAAGTAACATGAAACTAAGACTGAATGTACGCATGAGTACCTGAAAGACTGGAGTGGAACTATTTACCTTAAGCTTTAATGTAATCGTAAGGAAATATATGAGAATATTTGGCCTTTATATATGCTTTTTCCTCCCAAGCAGCTCCCTCTACGGGCTGACTCCTCCACAAAACCTTAACTGAAGCGACTTCTTTATTTCTCAACCTTCAAACCCGATAATCAAGAATCTCAACTGGCACATCCTTATAAGTGAGACTATCCTTTACAGCCACACTTTCCAATGGTACTATGAATACTGGATCACCCACACACTTCTTCAACAGCGAAATGTGAATGAACGGATGGACTGCTGCTAGTTTTTCTGGCAACTCTAACTCATAAGTTACTTTACCAACTCTTTTCAAGATTTTGTAAGGGCCTACATATCTAGGATTGAGCTTCCCTTTCTTGCCAAGTCTCATCACCCCCTTCATAGGTCACACTTTCACGAAAACCCAATCATCAATTTGGAACTCCAATTCCCTTATCCTTACATTTGCATAGGACTTCTGGCGACTATGGGATGTCTTAAGTCTATCTCTAATGAGTTGAAATTTTTCCATAGCATCATGAACCGAATATGGCCCTATCAAGGCTACTTTACCTACTTCAAACCAACCAACTGGAGATCTGCATCTACGCCCATACAATGCCTCAGAAAGGGCCATCTGAATACTGGAATGGTAGCTATTATTGTAGGCGAACTTTGTAAGAGGAAGGTGATCATCCCAAATACCCTTGAAGTCAATCACCCAAGCTCTCAACATGTCCACTAAGGTCTGAATGGTACGCTCCGCCTGACCATCCATCTCAAGATGAAATGTTGTGCTGAAATTTACCTGAGTACCAAGACCTTTCTGGAATGACTTCAAAAAATTAGACGTAAACTAAGGACTTCTATCTGAGATGATAGAAAAAGGAACCCCATGCAACCTAACTATATGTCAATACCTAAGGGTACACCCTAGTTGTAAGATGACACATATAACCCTGAAGGACTACATGTAAGCCACTTAACAAATCATAACATAAGATAATAGAAAAATGTGGTAATTTTAAAACATTTTCCATACAATCAAAGTCATTAAGAAAAGCAAAGCGGAAGTCTATTATACTTGTCTCAAACTATCTAGAACATGAATATCTTTAGGACACAGCCCATACAATATTTCTCAACAAAAAAAAAAGATATAAAAGGAAAGGTGATCAAATCCTCGATGCTATGAGGACTCACCAAGTCTTCAATCCTTGCTATACTATGAACCTAACCTCGGGGATGGAACTCAACATCGCCGAACGCCATATTGATAAGAATGTAGGCAAGAATATGCGTTAGTACAAAATGTATTAAATAAGATAGCTAGCATAATATCTTGAGAGCATAACAACATATTAGAAAGCATAATCTCCAACATAGACATAATATAAGCATTAGTCATCATAAGCCATGATCCATAAAAATAAGAGATACCTCATGTTCATAAGCATAGTAAATCCTTAGATCTTCATAACATAAGAGAACTGTTTTTTAAGTAACCTCAAAACATACTTGTGCAATGCATGGATGAGACACAATAATCCCATCCATATTAAGTACCACTTTTAGGCCATCATAATCATACTTACCATCTTTGAATATCATCCTTAGCTTAATTCTCCTAGTCAAGGGACCCTTCACCTTTAGTCAAACATATCAAGGAAGGCAACAATAGTAACAATCCAAGCTAATCATACAACATATAAGAGAGATACTTAATAAAGTAGCTTCAAGTCATACTTGTGCAACGCATGGATAAGACCCCATAATCCCACCCATATTAAGTACCACTTTAGGCAATCATACATTAATGATTACAATTTATCATTTCTAGGCTACCAAGAAATAGCACCATATTAGGCTAGACCAAGCTACCATGGAAAACATACTATCATGCAAGTCCAAGCTATTCAAGGAAGGGTACTATTGCTCCATCCTAACTACCAATGAAATGGTTTGGACTAAACCAAGTCATGCTACCATGCAAGCAATTTATGATGCTAGTGCAAGCTAACCTTAGGAAGGGTATGATATTTCAATCCAAGGCTACCATGAGATCTCCTATTCAAGCTACCATGAAATGGTCTTATCGTACCAAGTCAAACTATTCATGAAGGGATTTCATAACACAACTTCAAGCTAACATAACTAAACATGATTTGATTCATTTTAGGTGAGCAAGCCTTTCAATGCAGAATCATTCTATGTGAGAGAACCTTTCATATCATGATCATATTCACTTTACTCTCAAAGCCTTAGCATACATAATTCATCATATTAGCTTTACTTTCATGAACTAATAATTGAAATTTATCACTACAAACCTTACTCTCAAAGCTTTACTTCTTACAATTATCATACACACCTAGATCACAAGACATTCTAGTCACATTCTTCATTCTCAAGCAATTCTAGTCATATATCATCATAAAGGCTAAATCTAAAGCATTACTAAGTATGATCTATCATATATATTCTAATCAAATTCAATTCATGTCTACAAGATTTTACTCTCAAGAAATTACTACACATATCATCAACCCTAGAATATTATCTCGAAATCCTAAATTTCCCTTCTCAAGGAATAAACCACATTACTTCAATTTCATCAAGCAAACTAGGGTTAGGCAGAGAAAACATATAATTTCATCATAATAACATGATTCACTACAAATTCTATCATAAACAATCAATATCTACTAAATTGGATCAACATTGAAGAAACCATAACTTGAATTGGGGAGTTCTTCATCAAATTTGGGAAATTCTAGGGGGCTCCATGGATGGAAGAATCCATGGATGAATAAGCTATCATACCTTGGATAAAAAACCCTTACAAAGCTTGGAAGATTGGAGGAATTTGACCTAGCATGACCCTTTTCTTCTTCTTCACTTTCTAGAGAGAGAATATTTGAGAGCAAATTGTGTTCTTTTTGGTGAGTTTAGAAATAATGATTTGGAATCACTAAATAAAGGGTCTAAAGTCTTTATATAGTTGGTCTACACTAGGGTTAAACAACGTCACTTAATAACTAATTAATTCTATACAACCTCAAAGTGCCCCTAAATTAACCCTTGAAACTGTCTACAGGTGACCACCCACGACTACGGTCCGTGGATGGACCCATGTGGCATACTAGTGAATCCTGGGTGGAATTACTGGAGCCTATTTTTTTAGACCATGACCCACGACCCCTCACCCAAGGGGCGTGGGTGGACCAACAGGGCGTAGGTTCCCACATAGGTCACTGTTTCAGGCAGTTTAGCTAAGGTCCTTCTCAACGGCCCTTGGTTGGTCCTTGAAGGGTTTTACCTTGATGTTCTAACCTTATACCGTTCATTTTAAGTACAGGGAGTTATTCACTACTCTAACCCTCCCGTCAAGCTCTAGTTTAGCCTAGTAGTTTCCGGGGTGTTACAATATCTCCCTCTTGGGAACATTCATCCTCGAATGATGATTTTAAACACCTCTTAAAGGAAACGACTCTAGACTAGAAGCCCATCATGCATTCAACACATCTAAATGCACACAACAAAAGAGGAAAAATTTAACTCCAAGCTAAACACAGTCAAAGCAACACAAGGAAGTAGGAACTACATCTAACATCCCAAAATGCATAAATTCAACGTCTACCCATGTTCAAGGAAGAACTACCACCTCTGGGCTAAAACATGCTCAACATACACTCATGGAGCCTATATGAAATCTATACTCAAGCATACATCCAAGGAGGAACTCTCAACTACGAGCAAGGATATTCTTATTTATTCACCTCATGAAGTTTTATAGACAACTCTACTCAATGCAGTATAATATGAGGAAAACATTTCACATAAGTCATTTCTATCAAGATTAAAGATTTTTCATCAACATGCATATAAAAAAATCATAGCCACACATAAACACACAACGACCTTGCTATCTAGGCACACCATCTCCCCCTTTGGAGTAAGCCTAGGTGGACTTTCTAAGCACCATCTCTTTGATTTCTAAGGTCGGATAAAGTTAACACTTAAGCTTTCATATCCATCACACATGATGATTTTGAACTATGGTGAACTATACTACTACTCTTTATAGGAGCCTACTAATTGAACATCTCAAGGTATCTTCTAAACACCCTATTCATCAAATCTTTCAACTTACCCAAAACTCAAAATGGCCAAGTAGGGTTCTACCACCAATAACATAAAACAACAATGAAGTTCATTCATACTAAAGACAACATCAAAGTCTAGCATATAGAACCATAAAAGACAAGAAATCCGGACTCTAATGAAGCATAAAACACATATCATTAGCAACATTGGGAGGTCACTCTTGTTCCTCTCTAGTTTGAAGAGCATAGAACCTATTTCTCTTTGGAGCATCCCCATCCGAATCACTTGGAGGAATTTGTTTACCCTCTTTTCTCATAGCCTTTACCTTTGGACAATCTCTCATTTTGTGGCCACTTTCACCTTATAGTCGGAAGCCTAATCATCTAAAAGAAAAGTGAGAGCACAAATATTCAGAAGCTTCTATATCCTTCCTTATATGCTCGTCTAAAATTCTAATCATCATACACTTCCATTGTTGTGATTCAAGCTAAAATCAAGGTTAGATCTTTAATTCTAGCTACAATCAAAGTAAGATTTTTAATTCTTACCCTCCAATGGTAAAAGGGTATTAATGCTTATATTTACTAGTTTTTGAACACGTGCAACACATGTGTATACCGTGCTAATTAATATAAATACTTCTAAAATGTAAGTGTACGATGTGTAAAATACAAGCTCGAGTCAATGAAAGGTGCATCAGATTCAACTAACATTATGATCATTGCAAGACACATCATACAAAAATATTGTTATCAAGTTAATTGTTTTGAAAACTATACTATAACAACTTTAATTATACAATTCTTATAATATATCAAGTATTCAACTTGTTAAAAGTTCTTTTTTTAATATGTTACAACACATAATTTAAATGTCGATCTTACAGTTACATCATATTTAATGCCTTCAAGTTTCCGCCTTCTTTTTAAGGAATAATACCCTCTATTTTTTTTTACATATGTATACATATCGAGAAATTGTCATCGAAGGAGCGTGGAGTTTTGTAATAGTTGTAGAAAAATTCGAGTCATTGAGCCATTTGGGAGAATGTAACTTGTTATTTTATTTGTGGCCCAATTAATGTAAAGCTCATAAATCATATCTAATAAAGAATAGATTTGATTCGTACACCTATTATTTGATTGGCGTAGCAGATAAAGTCTTAATTAACCTCTACAAAATGGTTCTCCATCCTACTATTAGGGTTACAACATATTTAATTTTGCACCTTTTTCATCATTGACGAATGTGGTAACGTAAGTTGGGGCAATGCAAGATGGTAAAAAAATCAGTTTTATTATATTATACCAATCTCTGTAATATTAATGTATTTAAGATCTTGATGTGTATTATATTTTTCTTACACACTAGCATTAAAATTTGAAATAAAACATGAACTTTGTGAAATTGTAATATATTTATGCTAGTCAAAATCACTTTGACATAAATGTGTATGCTAGGTTCACAATTTCAGCCAACTGTTCTCTTAATTTATGACAAGGAGGATTTCAACCATACAGAAATCCTTAAGCCATATATGGTGTTTAAATCAATAAAGGTAATTACAAATGAAAAACTTAATTGAGAGATGTTACCTAATTAATGTGGATGGTATCTCATCTTCTGAGGAAGAAAGTTCATATTCATTAGAGATCCTATTTGAACTGACTAACTTTTAAATAAACAAGTCATTTTTTAATCAGGTGAGGCCCATTTATTCATAAAAACAAAGAGAATATTTACAAATAACCGAGCCCAAAAGTTACCAGGTCCATAAACAAAAGAATAAGCAAAGGGTAATAAATATCCGATGGAAATAATAAAAACATAAAGTATATTAGAAAAGTGAGAACACAAATAGTCAGAAGCTTCCAGCTCCTTCCTTATACGCTCCTCTAAAATCCTAATCATCATACACTTCCATTATTGTGATTCAAGCTAAAATCAAGGTGACATTTTTAATTCTAGCTACAATAAAAGTAAGATCTTTAACTCTTACCCTCCAATGGTAAAAGGATTGTAATGCTTATACTATTACTAGTTTTAGAACACGTTCAACAAACGTGTATACCGGGCTAATTAGAAATAATACCCTTTATTTTCTTACAGATGAATACATATCGAGAACTTGTCATCGAAGGAGAGTAGTGTTTTGTAATAGTTGTAGAGAAATTTGAATCATAGAGACATTTAGGAGAATGTAACTTATTATTTTATTTGTGGCCCAATTGATGTAAAACCCATAAATCATATTTAATAAAGAATAGATTTCATTCGTACATCAAATATTTGATTGGCGTAGCAGATAAAGTCTTAATTAACCTCTACAAATTGGTTTCCATCCTACCATTAGGGATACACCATATTTAATTATACACCTTTTTCATCATTGATGAATGTGGTAACGTAAGTTAGGGCTAGGCAAGACTGTAAAAAGATCAGTTTTCTTATATAATACCAATGTCTGTAATATTAATGTATTTAAGATCCTGTTGTGTATTAAGTTTTGCTTACACACTAGCCTTAAATTTTTTTTAAAAACTTGAACTTTCTAAAATTGTTATATGTTTATACTAGTCAATGTAACACTTCAGATGTCAAACTTAGAAATTTCAGCAGAAAACCAGCAAAACCAGGTGAACCACAATAGGGTTCATGGACCGTGAAATGGACCACGATCCGTCAACCTGTCTTTGGACTCACACCCAGCTCGAGAAGTGGTTGACCATAGGATCCTTCACGGGCCGTAGACCACCACACGAGCCGTACTGACGCTTCTAGAAGCCAAACAGGATCCAGCGATTTCAGGCGTTAGACCACGGTGTCATTCACGGGCCTTGGTCTTGACGACGAGCCGTGGTGCTTCCATGATGTCGAGCTAGAATAGTCCTTAACCCAGTGAAGGACCACGGGGCCCTTCACGATCCGTGATCCTTCACATGGTCCGTCAAGTTGACATTAGAGGGAAGGCCAAAAATTCAGTAGATTCTAGCTAATGACCACGACCAAATTGACGGTCTGTGGTCTCTGTGACATTTCGTCATAGGGCCTGTGTCAGCCCAGTCAGATTTTTAAGTAGGGTCATTTTGGTCTTTTCCCCTATGCATTGGACACCTAAACTACGTCGTTTAACCCCTAAACTACGTCGTTTAACCCCTAAACTACGTCGTTTAACCCCTAAACTACGTAGTTTTGGTTAGTTTTAGCCTAGTAACTTAGTTAGAACTTACCCTGATCGATCATTCACCTAAATCATTAAAACTTAGATAAAAAGAGGGAGAAAGAGGCACCAGTTTTCCTCAAGAACTGCAACAAGGTTTTCTTTAATTCCAGCCCGAAATTGAAAGATTTCTTCGTGAATTTCATCACCGGTATGTTGGATTTCACTAGTGGGTTCCTTTGGCCCATTGGGTCCCTAGAATTCAGTTAGATTCTTGATTCCCTCCATACTATCTAGACCTAGGGTTTCTAGAATTTTAGCAAATTACTATGATTTAGTTATTGTAACATTCTTAATCAGATTATCATCTCTTAGTATTGTTTTGCGTAAATTCTTGCATAAACTCAGAACCCTAATTATGTAGTTTTTTAGTTCATGAATTACACTAGATAGGATAGATAAACAGATATACATGCTTCAATTTTTCAATGTTTCATTATCAGAAATTAATGTTTCATTTGCATGCCAGATATTGAGCTATCCAGTTTACTTCAGTTATGTTATAATTTGCACATATTCAGTTCGAAGTAGGCTTTATACCGAGTTGGACTAGGGTCAGTCACCCTCATAGTCCCAGAACTATGTGCCCGTGTAGGTTTATAAGTCCCCTCTGTGGGCATCAGTTTAGTGATCACGCCAGTCATGCCTTTATACCTTTGGCAAGGTATATTGGGTCCTATCGATGGGGCGTATACTTCGTACTCCACGTTTAGCTCACGTAGTTTTATGTAAGCTATTAGTAGCTCCCACAATCAGATTCTAGTGTATTATCCAGGTTATCAGTTACAGTTCAGTATTTAGTTTCAGCATGTTATAAACTTGGTCATTGTATTCAGTTAGTTTGTGTTTAGTATTTTCAGTATAATATTATACTTATCTTATATCATTGCTCAGTACAATGTTTTAGTTATGTAAATAGTTCAGATTTATTCTATCATGCATGCTCAGTACCTTTCAAGTAATGACACATACTCTTCGCAACATTTCTCGTGATGCAGGTTCAAGTCCACAACATTCAAATCACACATATATCGGTTCCTGATCTCCAATTCAGCAGCATCAATGGTGAGTCCTCATTCTTCGAGGATGACAAACATATTATCTTTTTACTTTAAGTCTTTAGTTTCAGTTTTGCTAGATTTAGTTGGGACATGTCCCAGCATCTCTAGTCAATTAGAGGCTTTATTTGAGACATAGTTAGATTCTGCTTTAGTTTGGAGTTTGATATTTCAGGTGTCATTAAACTCACAGTTTATTTATTCAGATAATAATGGGTATTCCCCATTATTTTAGTTATATGATGATTTAAGCTTCCGCACTGTATTTTCTTAAATCAATTTATCTAGTATGCTTATGATATACCAGCTCAGGGTTAGCTTGGGGTCAGTCTTGATCCTAGGTCCCGTGTTAACTCCCAAGGGGTAGTCTCAGGGCATTACAAACTTTGTATCAGAGCACTAGGTTTAAGAGTCCTAGGATATCTAAAAATTCATACTAAGTAGAGTCCTTTCATTTCTAAGTCGACGTTATGCATTTCAGACCATGCCTCCTCGTAGAGCTTACAAAAGGAATGCTAATGCATCTCCTTTAGTCCCAGATCATGAGGTTTCGAATGCATAGTTTTGGAATGCCATCCAGCTTTTGGCTCAGAGTGTACCAAACTAGAACAACCAGTATGTTCCAGTTTTTGCAAATGCTAGTTGTAGATCAGTGGCCGCCAGGTTTGTGATTTTGTTAGGATAAATCCACTTGAGTTTTTAGGGTTGCAAGTGGGTGATGACCCCCAGAACATTATAGACGAGGTCAAGAAGATCTTCAGAGTGATGCAAGTGATTGAAACTGATAGCGTAGAGTTGGCATCCTACCAGCTCACATCTGGTTTACTAAATGGAAGGAAAATAAGGGTACATATGCCGTTTCTTTGACTTGGGAGTGTTTTTCTGAAGGTTTTCTAGACAGGTTCTGTCCGAGAGAGTTGATAGAGGCAAAAGCTCAGGAAATGGTGTTTCTTTGACTTGGGAGTGTTTTTCTGAAGCTTTTCTAAACAGTTTCTGTCCGAGAGAGTTGAGAGAGGCAAAAGCTCAGGAGATCATGAATTGGAGGCAAGATTACATGTCAGTCCAAGAGTACGGGCTGAAGTTCACCCAACTCTCCAGGTATGCTCCTCACACGGTTACCGATTCCAGGGCTCAGATGAGTAAGTTTTTATTTGGGGTATCTGACTTGGTGAGAACATAGTGTAGAAATGCTATGTTGTTGGAAGATATAAACAACTCTAGGCTAATAACTCATGCTCAGCAGGTTAAGGGAGATAAGCTTAGGGAACAGGATAAGAATAACAAAAAGGCTGGGACAGGCAACTATGAGTATTCTCAACAAAAATTGGGTGGTGGAAATCCCTTGCAGTTTCAGCAGAAATCTTCAGCTCCAGCACCTTCATCAGCTAGTGTTCCATCCGCTAGGTTTCAACAGGATCAGAATGGTAGGGCATCAGACTCTAAAGTGTGGTAAGAACCATCTGAGCGAGTGTCTTGCGAGAAAGGAAGGATGTTTTGGGTGTGGTCAGTCTAGTCAGAGGATGCCAAATTTTCCTTCTCCTAAACAAGGTCAATGAGGCAATAATGGTAGGTCTTAGTCTACAACTTCAGCAGCACCGGCAGGTCTCCCGACTTAGTAGGGTAACTCATCTAGTACAGGTGGCGGTCATCACCAAAATAGGTTGTATTCTCTTCAGGCTCGCCAGGATCATGAAGATTCTCCTGATTTGGTCATTGGTACGTTACGAGTCTTTGACTTAGATATTTATGCTTTGTTAGATCCAGGGGCTAGTCTTTCCTTTGTCACTCTATATAAATCAGTCAATTTTAGTATCAGTCCAGAAATTCTCTCAGAACCCATGGTTATTCCAGTATGTGACCTAGTTATAGCTAGACAACTATACAGAAAGTTCCCCATCACAGTCTCTCAGAAAGTCACCTCAGCAAATCTTGTAGAGATAGAAATGGTAGACTTTGATATCATTCTAGGCATGGATTGGTTACATTCTTGTTGTCCCTCAGTCGATTGTAGAAATAGGATTGTTCATTTTTTAGTTTCCAGAAGAGTCAATCTTAGAATGGAAGGGTAGTGGCCCAACACTTATGGGTCGATTGATTTCTTACCTTAAGGCCAAGAAGATGATCGCTAAGGTTATCTCTATCATTTAGTTTGGGGTAAGGATTCAAGCTACAAAAACCAAACTCTTGAGTCAGGTCTAGTAGTAAATGAGTTCCCAGAAATATTTCGAGAAGATCTTCCTGGAGTTGTTTTGAAAAAGAAAATCGACTTTGGAATTGATCTCCTTCCAAATACCCAGCCTATTTCTAATCCTCCTTATAGAATGGATCCACCCGAGCTTAAGGAATTGAAAGAGCAGTTGAAAGACCTTCTAGAAAAAGGTTTCATCAGATCTAGTATTTCCCCATGGGGTGCACCAGTGTTGTTTGTGAAAAATAAAGATGGTTCTCTTAGTATGTACATTAACTATAGGCAGTTGAACAAAGTCACAATTAAGAATAAGTACCATATCCCCAGGATTGATGACTTGTTTGACCAACTTCAGGGTGCTAGTCATTTCTCAAAGATAGACCTTAGATCTGGTTATCATCAGCTTAGAGTAAGAGATATTGACATCCCGAAAACAACCTTCACAACTCGGTATGACAATTATGAATTTGTATTTATGTCATTTGGACTAACCAATGCTCCTTCAACTTTCATGGATTTGATGAACAAAGTGTTCAAGCACTATTTGAACTTGTTCGTTATCGTCTTTATTGATGATATCCTCATTTACTATAGGAATGAGGAAGAACATGTGAATCATTTGAGGGTTGTCCTGCAAACTCTCAATGATCGATAGTTCTTTTCTAAGTTTACCAAATGTGAGTTTTGGTTGCAATCTGTTGCTTTCCTGGGGCATGTTGTGTCTACCGAAGGGATCCGAGTGGATTCTCAAAAAATAGAAGCACTGAAACAATGGCCCAAACCTACCTCTCCTACAGATAACAAAAGTTCTTGGGTTGCCTGGTTATTATAGAAGGTTTGTGGAATGATTTTCATCCATAGCCTCTCCATTGACAAAGTTGACTCAGAAGAAGGTTAAGTTTCAGTTGTCAGATGAGTGTGAGAAAAGCTTCGAAAAACTGGAAACTAGGTTGACTACATCTCCTTTTTTGACTCAACCAGAGTGTTCAGACGGTTATGTTATCTATTGTGATTCCTTCAGAGTCGGCCTAGGTTGTGTGTTGATGCAATGAGGTGAAGTTATAGTGTATGCTTCTCGACATCTTAACGTGCATAAGAAGAACTATCTGACTAATAACCTGGAGCTTGCAGCAGTAGTGTTTACCGTAAATATTTGGAGAAATTACTTATATGGTGTTCACGTAGATGTGTTCACAGACCATAAGAGCCTTCAATATGTGTTCACCCAAAAATAGTTGAATCTTCGCCATAGGAGATGTCGTCAGTTCATCAAGGATTATGATATAAATGTGCTTTACCATCCAGGTGAGGCAAATGTAGTAGCATGTTCTCTTAGTAGACTATTTATGGGTGCGTACCACATGTTGAGGAATAAAGAAAGGAACTAGAAAAGGATGTTCACAAGCTTGCTCGCTTGGGATTTAACCTTATGAGCATATCAGATGATGGTGTACTAGTTTAGAATGGGTCAGAATCTTCATTTGTAGTAGAGGTTCAGGAAAATCAAGATAGTGATCCTATATTGTTTCAACTAAAGAGTGCAGTTCACCAACAGACAGTTAAGGTTTTCTCCCAAGAGGGAGATGGTGTGCTTTGCTATCAGGGTCTTTTATGTGTTTCTAAGGTGGGTGAGTTGAGATAATAGATTCTTGAAGAAACCCATAACTCCAGGTATTCTATTCATCGAGGCGCCACTAGGATGTATCGTTATCTGCAGGAAGTCTTTTGGTGGAATTGCATGTAAAGGGATATTGCAGATTTTGTGGCTAAGTGCCCTAATTGCCACCAAGTGAAGGTAAAATATCAGACACCTGGAGGTATGACTCAAGAGATTAACATTCCTACATGGAAGTGGAAAGTGATCAACATGGACTTCATTACAGGTTTACCTCGTACTCACATACAATATGACTTAATTTGGGTGATAGTTGACAAAATTACTAATTCCGCACACTTTTTGGCTGTCAAGACTACAAATTCGCTGGAAGACTACGCCGAACTTTACATTAACGAGATAGTCAGATTGCATGGGGTATTTTGTCTATCATTTCAGATAGAGGTCCTCAATCTACCTCTAATTTTTGGAAGTCCTTTCAGAAAGGTCTTGGTACTCAGTTTAATTTTAGCACAACATTTCATCCATAGACAAATGGTCAGATAGAGCGTACCATTCAGACCTTAGACGACATGTTGAGAGATTTCTTGTTCGACTTCAAGGGTAGTTGGGATTATCACCTTCCTCTTATAGAGTTTGCCCACAATAATAGTTACCATTCCAGCATTTAGATGACCCCTTACGAGGCTTTATATGGGCGTAGATGTAGAACTCCCATTGGTTGTTTTGAAGTAGGTGAAGTGGCCTTTATAGGACCAAATTCGCTTCATGATGCCATGAAAAAAGTTCAGCTCATTAGAGATAGACCTAAGACAGCCCATAGTCGCCAGATGTCGTATGTAGACGTAAGGAGAAGGAACTTGGAGTTCCAAATTGATGATTGAGTTTTCCTGAAAGTGTTCTTATGATAGGGGTGATGAGATTTTTCAAGAAAGGGAAGCTCAATCCTAGATATGTAGTCCCTTACAAGATCTTGAAAAGGGTTGACAAAGTGGCTTATGAGTTAGAGTTGCCAGTAGAACTAGCAGCAATCAATCCAGTTTTTCACATTTCCTTGTTGAAGAAATGTGTAGGTGACCCAACATCTATTGTACCTTTAGAAAGTGTGGTTGAAAAGGATAGTCTCACTTATGAAGAGGTACAAGTTGAAATTCTTGATCGTCAGGTTCGAAGGTTGAAAAACAAAGAGGTCTCTTCAGTTAAGATTTTGTGGAGGAGTTAGTCTGTAGAGGGAACTTCTTGGGAAGCAGAAGCAGCCATGAAGACCAAGTATACTCACCTCTTTCCTTCCGATTCTATTCCAGCTTGAGCTAATAGTTCCTCTTCAGTTTTTTCGAGACTCATGAGTACATTCAGACTTAGTATCATGTTCAATCAGTTATACTTGCATTTTCAGCGTATTTGCATGTTCTTGGAACTTAGTTGAGTCAGATTTCAGTGCATACTGGTAGGGTTTGCAGCTCTTTCCCTCTATACTATGCTAGCTTAGGCTTCATTTGAGGATGAATGTTCCCAAGGGGGAGTTATTATAACACCTCGAAAATTAAACTTAGAACTTTAAGTAAAAAACCAACAGAACTAGGTGAACCACGACAAGGTTCACAGACCGTGAAAAGGACCACGGTCTGTCGACTTGTCCGTGAACTCACACCCAGCTAAGACAGTGGTGGACCACAGGACCCTTCACGGGCCGTGGACCACCACACAAGCCTTACTGGCGCTCTTGGAAGACAGACAAGATCCACTTATCTCAAACGTCTGACCAGGAGACCCTTCACGGGCCGTGGTCTTGATGACGAACTGTGGTGCTTCCTTAAAGTCAAACTAGAATAGACCTTAGCCCAGGTGAAGGACCTCGAGGACCTTCACGGTGTGTGATCCTTCACACGATCCGTGTAGTGGACCATAGAGGGAAGGCCCAAAATTCAGCAGCTTCTAGCTAAGGACCACGACCAGCTTGACGGTCCGTCACAAGGCCCGTGGTCAACCTTGTTAGATTTTTAGGTAGGGTCATTTTGATATTTTCCCCTATGTGTTGGACACCTAAACTACGTCATTTAGCCCCTAAACTATGTCGTTTTGGTCAGTTTTACCCTAGTAACTTAGTTAGAACTTACCCTAATTGATCATTCACCTAAATCTTTCGAACTTAGAGCAAAAGAGGGAGAAAGAGGAGCCAGTTTTCCTCAAGAACTGTAGGAAGGTTTTCTTCAATTCTAGCCCCGAAATAGAAAGATTTCTCCGTGAATTTTTCACCAGGTATGTTGAAAATCACTAGTCGGTTCCTTTCACCAATTGGGTCCCTAGAAGTCATTCAGACTCTTGATTCCCTCCATACTATCAAGACCTAGGGTTTCTAGAATTAGCAAATTACTAAGATTTAGTTATTGTAACGTTCTTAATCAGATCATCATCTCTTTGTATTATTTTGCGTAGATTCTTGCATAAACTCAAAACCCTAGTTATATAGTTTTTTAGTTCATGAATCATACCATGTTACCGCCTTGATCCTTTCAACTGTGTTTTGCTAATGGATCTCATCCACAGAGAAGCTGCTTTTGTACTTGGTAAGTCTCCTCATTTCTGTTCATCTTTACCAGCTTGCTCATAATCTTTATCTTCTTGTAGGTGTTGTTGATGTAGAGTGCATGAGTAGTTCCAGTCTTGTGCTAAGAGCTTTTTCCAGGTTTAATCGTCCACTACCGACCCCAGATACTCCAATTTTGATGATTCCTTTTCTGTTGGTTGTACTAGTATAGGTTATATAAACTTTCTCATTTTGGTCGCCTTGGAGGATAGTGTAATAGCCTTCCCAGTCTTATTATCCCCTTACTGGTGCTATTCTTTAATAAGGGCATTGTAATTTGTCATTGTTGATGATCCTTCTTCCCATTACTTCCATGCTTTTGAAGTCCATAAATCTGCAATTTCCTTGATCAATAGCTCTATTAGCTAAATAGTCAGCTAACTTGTTACCCTCCCTTAGAATGTGTAGAAAAACATGTTGATTCTCTAGCATGCATTCTTTAATATCTGCTACTATCTCTGAAATTATCCATGGGGCAGTCCACTTGCCTATATTAATGAGGTAAGTGTTCTCCTTGATGATACCTTGTTTTTTTCATTGGTTGTTTTCGAAATTTCTAGCTCTAATTCACAATGTTGGTATCAGCTCTTTGTCATTGTTTATTTGTTTTCTAATATTGCTTGGAAGATCCACATAGTCTGTATATTCTTTTGAATGTTGTGTAGTCATTACTTCATTATCAATAGATCTGCCACGCTATTAGCTTCTCTGAATGTATGAGTGATTGAAGCATTTAATTAATGTGCTCTCTTCCTTATTGTTTTTCCTCTTTCCACCATTTCCCAAGGTATTTTCCACTGTCCCCTTATCAATTATCACGAGGCTTAGGGAGTTTGTTTCAATTGTGACCTCTCTTAATTGTCTTCCCAAACATTACTCCAATTCTTCATTTGCATAGACTAAATCACCATGTGAATCTTGTAGGCAGAAGGCATAAGAGCTTAGGCCTGGGTTCCCTTTTGATGCTCCATTAGTATTGCACTTCAACCTATTGTGTGTTAGGAAACGTCCAAACCACATTGTGCACATGTAGTTTGGGTCTGTAATTCATTTGCTCCTTAGCTATGTCAGGCCTTGATTTTGACTCTTAGTGTATCCAAGGATATACAGTCTTCACCAACTTTTTAACCATATCTTGCACCTGCATAAGCATCCCATTGAGAGTAGTTTTTCCTTTATGTTTCACGTTATTCCTTCCTTTCCATAATGTCCACACGATTATTGCTGGCATTGCTCTTAGTATACCTTGGAATTGTGGTGTAGTCTTATGTTTCCGCCATGTATTGATTACTTGTTGTAAGTGCATCCCGTCCATATATATACTTGCAAAACAAGGAAACTTCCTCCAAATCCTATAGGAAATGGAGGCCTTTAGAAAAATGTGCGTCATTGTTTCCTCTTCATTTTTCTCACAACAGCAACACCTTGATACAACATGGATCTTCATTATTTTTAAATTATCATCAGTGGGGATTCTTCTTCTCCATACGCTCCATAAGAAGAAATTCACCTTAAAAGGAAATCCCTTTGTCCATATAAACTCATAGTCAGCTCTAGTCTCCTGCTCTGTTCTCATCATCCTCCATGTTGATTTCACTGTGAAGTTTCCTTGGGTATTACCCATGCACCATTGGACATCGTTATCTTCAGAGTTGGGGGGATTTATACTCTCTAAAATGTACTCAACCATTTCGGATGCCAATTTTGTGGTTAGATTTTGTTCATCCCACTTTCCTTCTGTGATAAACTCCTTTACCTCTAACTCTTCTTTACTAGTCGTTGCACTGTCAAAATAATACAGGGCTCCCATTCTTATCAAAATATTAAACAGAAACTTGGTGATCCTGCCTTGATCTGCCACCATATGTTATGCTCTACTTCATTCCTCATAATTATTATCTTTCTCCACACATGTGATGCACCCCATCCCATGGCTATAATAGGGTGATGTTTTTTGAAATACTTATTCCACTTTAAAATTCCACCAAAGGTTTGCAAACAAGGCTTTGGATACATCATTTAGTGACATGAAACCCAGGCCCCCTTTTTCTTTCAGTTAGCACATGCTTTCCCATGACACCCGTTGTTTATTTTTGGACCCAGTAGCATTTCCCCAGAAGAATTTCGTGAATAGTTTGTGTATCTATTCTATAACACTAACGGGTGGGTTCATTGGTGACAGTATATACGTGGGCATTGACTGTAACACGTGTGCTATTAAAACATACCTCCCACAATACGAAACAACTCTATTCTGCCACATCGCCACCTTTTTAACCAAATCTTCAAAATGGGTTTTATTCTTCCTGCAATAAAAAAATGGGCATCCCAAATATGTGAAAGGAAATTTACCCTGCCTAACTCCTGTTATTCTTCTTAGTCGATTAAATATTTAAGTAACAAAAACTATTTTCTATGTTTATCATTTGCCCCGACACTGCCTCATAATTTCTTAGTACCCTCATCATCATCCTAATAGATTTAGGTTAACCCGAGCAAAATAAAATCATCAGGGATTATGTCAAGGCAAAATACTCTGAGTTGCGGAAGATGAAAGAGTTGGAAACCATCATGGAACAATAGAAAATAAAGTGATATTAAAAACTATATTTTTTGAAGCAACAATAGAAAATTGACAAAAGCAAATTTTGTATCAAATAGGTAGATATCAATGAAATAAGACTAAGGGACCATGTTTTAAAAATCTGTCTATAATATCGAATGCCCTCTTAGATATTATAGACATATTTTTCAAACATGGTCCCAGAGTCTTATTTCGTTGATATTTACCTACCTGATGCAGAATTTGCTTTTGTCAATTTTCTATTGTTGCTTCACAAAATATGGTTTTCAATATTACTTTATTTGCTATTGTTCCTTGATGGTTTCAAACTCTTTCATCTTCCGCAACTTTGAGTATTCTGCCTTGAGATAATCCTAGATGATTTTTGTAGATTTTAGAGACATCATACTGGTGAAAATTGTTGAAGAGACACACCACGCCTTTATCTTAGACTTTCTAGTTTTTTGGTCTTTATGAATCCTAATTATTTGATCCATGTGGGTATCCAGATAGTGTAATTGATCTCAAGCTTTATGTACCGACGTGAAACTAATATAGGGAATTACTTGGTAGATACCCAATTGGATTCTTATCATAGGATATATTTTATTTTATCAAAATTTACAAAGACAAGTCGAAGCTACTCGCCGAGTTGGAAGAGTTAAGAGAGGCAGATCGATAACGTGAAGATCAGAACCTTTCGTTGCTGACATAAGTCAATTTTGAAACATTAGATTTTCTTTTTCCTGTATATTACCATCATTAATTTTTAGTGTATTGTCTGCATTCAATAATTATTTTATGTTAGGATCCAAATTCTAAGCTTAATATTCTCATGCGTAACTTTTTCGGCACAATCACTAATATAATAGTTTCTTAAATGGCTACACGAGGATCTGAACTTCCACGATAAGAATACTAATGTATCAGTTTTTAAAAAAATTCAATTTGAATATCTGAAAAAGTTACCTTGACTGAAACGTCAAAAATATTTAAAGAATATATGGAAAAAAATCTTAGGCAAATAATAACTTATCTCAGAGAGTATAGGACAAATGCACGAAAAAATAATTAATTATTTTAGACAACAACAATCATGAATCAAAAGTGCCAAGATAATCAAGAAATGGCATGCATCATGCACAGAAAAGTAAAATACGATAATAATGTTTTGAATTTTTTTATTCTTCAATTTCGCCCCATCTCCCTAACCCTCGAGCATTGGAAGTACTTAACCACTTAATCCAGAGGCGAATCCATAATTTGAAGATAGGGGGCACTACTAAGAGTCACCCAAGGGTAAGGCTAGGAGTGGCACAAGGGTAACGCTAACATTTTTTGGAGAAGTCATAATAGCATTTTACGAGCATATATTAAAATAATATTATTCATATCCAGAAGAATTTTTCCAAGCGAATCCAAATTCCTAGAGAAATCTTTCAACATTCATAGAAGCCTTTAAACAAATTTGATGCTCACTTCTTGTTTTCTCAGATTGCTTGTTAAAAGCAACATGAATGGATTGAGATTGATTCTCAAAATCTAGCATCTTGTTGAAACACTTATTGTGGACGCTATTTACTTCACCGACATGTAAATTGAATAGCTTCAAACTATTATTCCAAGTCTTAAAAGCAAATTTTGTGAAAAAATCAACTGCATTTCTCTTTACATAAGTCTATCCATCTCAAATCACAAGAATCAACAATAAATTCTTACAAAAACAAAACTTTTGAAAAGAAGAACTTACCAATTTATGCAGAGATAATAGGAGTAGGACTTTAATTATGTAGTGGAGAAAACTTGTAAGTTGTAGATTTTGTAGCAGTGTTATATTTGGTTTAGAATTGTGCAAGTTTTAGATTTTGTAGCAGTCTTATATTTTGTTTAGAATTGTGCTAGGGCTTTTATTTTTTTTAGGTGAAGAAAGGGGGTGGGGCCCGATGAGGTGGCAAAAACGAGTTTTAATAAAAGAAATTTTAAAAAAGGTTCAACTCTCTAGAAAAAGCTGATTTTAAAGTCGTGTTGTGAGTGAATGATTTCAACCAATTCACCCAGGCGTCTTTTAGTTATAAGGGTGCACAATTAAATATATAATCGTTTATCAACTATCTATACATATATATACAATATTTTTTGAAGTTACTGGGTTCATGTGGGTCCTCCCCTACTTAAGAAATCTGCTCTTGGCATAATATTTTAAGTTTAACTAAATCTATATGATTTAGTAGTTATTTTCTACAATGAATATAATAGACTCCTATTATTTATAGAGAGCAATATAAAAAATTATTGATTTGTAATTTGTATGGGTTAAATTGGTTTAATGAAAAATGGTAGCAACAAAAAGTAAGAATTGAAATTTGTTTATCTTTCCTTCTATTTTATTATAACAATCAATTAATGAATTAAAGGAGCAAAAATAAATTTTAGTCCTTGATAGTTTTTTTAATATGAAAAAAAAATTACGCTTAAAATTAAAACTAAACACATGAAAAAATCAATAAGATTCTACATTCCATATAGATACATTAAAAAATCATATATAAAAATATAATATTTCAGTGAAAGAAAGGTTCCATTGAATTTTGAGCCTAAAGGATCGTTTTTAAATTAATTTTCCATGAGTGGAAACTATACAACTAACAAAACCTCTTTAATTTCTTCTTACATAAAAACAAAAGATGCAATATTGATTTAATTATAGCACTTAAAAAGACAAATTCAACAATTTTACTCAAAATTCATTAATTGTATAATAGATATAAGAAATCTATATAAAAGGTATTGAAAACTCGGTTAATAATATTTAATGTCACTATTATAGATACTTTAATCCATAGTTCAATCAATTCTGGCTTGCTAAAATCCAAAATATCTTCACTCTCTATATATAGGCTCTGGAAAAAAAAATCTTGGATTAACATATATACATATATATTTAAATATTATATCAAATAATTAATGACGATCCAAATTTACATATTTTTCTATAAAAAAATACCCCACCCTGCTAAAATAAATAATATGTGGTTTTTATAGAATGATTTTAAATAATAATTTGTAAACTCAATGTCACGCCCCGAGCGTACACTCTGGACGCGACTGGCACTCGGGAACCATTGCTGGCACCAAGCGAACCCTTGGCCTAGCTCAACTCTCTGTAGAAGACTTACTCAACAACATATGAACTCAAAAGTAAAGCTTTACTAAATCTCAAAATAGATAATCATAATATTTTAACTAAAACATTCACTAGCCAAAAGAGCCAACTCAAGTCTAGAACATCAACAATGAAAATGAAACATACTTCTCAAAACTCTACTGTCTATGAAGCCTCTACTAACTGAGATGGACATCGGGACAAGACCCACGACATCCTAATAAACAAAACTGAAATGTAAACTTAATGTGAAACCTTCCAGAAAGAAAGGAGGCTCACAAAATTTAGCTGGAACACGACTTGATCAATGGAGAGCCGGTTGCTGATCCTGATTACCTCTATCTGCATCATGAAAAGATGCAGGACAAATGACATCAGTACATTTAATGTACGAGCATGTAAGGGGAATACTGAACATAACCTGCAAGCTTGAACTGATAAAAAGGAAACCAAACTCAACTCAACTCAACTCGACTCAAGGATACTCAAGAACTCACAAATACTCAACTCAGTTCAATATAAAAGCAATAATAAGATGAATTATAAAGAAAATTGTTAAAATGGTAATTTGTAACTATTTAGAAATATAATAAAATTCTTTTACTCTTATTTTTTATTTAAATATACAAAATAACTCTATTTTGGAGATTCTCTAACCGACAACGATCACTATGAGTTGTGTGATGATACAACGTCTCACCTACGTTGCGAGAACTGTCCTATATTTTGACGGAGTATAAGACATCCTCAACTAGGTGGATCCACTAAGGTATGTTTTAAAATCAACACGGAAACATCTAAAGAGTATGACCATTTCTACTCACGTTGGCTAAATGGTTTTTGAAGATTTTGAAATGTTAGAACTCATCCCAATATCAGTGCTCAATACTACTCCCAAAAATATAACTCAGCTCATATGTTTAAAAACATTTCCTCTTCCTCAACTTTCAGATTATTACTCAAAAGGTTTCTCTTAAAAGAGACAGAACTCAAAACTCCTCATGAATTCATTTTGAAATTGATGTTTCCCCTCATTTTAAATCTAAAAACATTACTCTTTGGGAATACTTAGTTCCCATATATTCATTTTTAAAAAACAATGAAACTCAACTCTACACATCCTCATACTCAAGTACTCAAGTCTTAAAATAAGTTTTAAAAGATCGTAAAAGACTTCTCAAAATGACTCGTAAGAACTCTCAAGACTTTACTCTTAACTCTACCTTGAATTTGATATATGAATTCCAGAGTTATGATTCATGTTATGAAGGATTTCTTGATGTTTAGATGTAATTTAGAGTAATTAGAATCAGAAGGGAGTAACAGTACACTTTAAAAGAACTTAGACAGAGCAAACAACGGAAAAAGGGTGGGGGCAGGCGATCCTGGCGCACTGCTGGTGCAGGGCGCCAGCCCCTCAACTTCAAAGACCCCATTCTTGAGCACTGTTGGGGCGCCGCCCCAGCCCCTCCTCAGAACATTCCGACGGATTTTCTTCTTCGATTTTTGGCCCTAATTTGCCTTGAATCGAATGGTTTCTTCCCAACTCACTTAGATTCAATATAAGTACATTAAAATCTACTAAAAAACAACCCTCAAACTCCTAACATTAATCTCAAGAACCCATCCAACCCATCATTAACGATTCAAGAACGAAACTTCAAGAAACTCATCAAGAACTCAAGGCATTCAACCTCAAGAACGAAATTACGGATAAAATCACATGATTGACATGTGGGTGAAAGAACTCAACACTATGAGAATTTACATACTTCAATTTGATGAACAAATCCTCGATTCACAAGAAATCTTGATCGTTCTTTTTCTCCTCCTTTCTCTTCTTTAACTCTCTTCTAAAACCCTAATCAAAATTTTGGATTATGAAAACTGACCCAAATCAGTTTTAACCCCTAAAATATTACTAAAAATGTTTAAAGCTGTAGGGGGTAAAGAAAATACCAAAATACCCCTCATTAATTCGGGTAACTTTCCTTAACAAGATACTCTAACTTAAAACGACCATATCTCCCTCATTTGTACCCAAAATTCAGCAAACTCAGCGGCGTTGGAAAGAGAATTCAATGGCCTTTCATTCGATATCTTATGGGACACCTAATTCATAATGTACATAAAGTTATGGTCGTTTCAAGTTTACCCAAAACTCACAACTTAAGCATAACTTGCAAAATTCTCAATTTGACTCTTTCCAATTCAGTTCTTTCTAAAATTAGCCCTTTGTAATACCGATGTCTTACACTCAAATTATGAATAAATGAAATACTATTGAGTGAATATATGATGTAATTAGAAGGATTCATACACAAGTTTCTCAGGTTTTATAACAATAAGTCTACTCTATTTATCTTCCTCTATCAAGGTTTAGGACTAAAATCTTAGGAAAGAAAAGTTCAATTAATATCAATGTGTACATGATGGTAAAATATCAAACTTACAACATGTCATATTTCGTTTTTTTATTCTTATCACTATATTCACCAATTTTTTAGTTATTGTCAGCCTACTGCAATTGTTTTCCTCTATCCCTGAAGCTCATGCACATAAAATTTAAGTAATACACATCGTCATCAAGGCACATGTACTCAAAAAGAGTCAACTGACACTGCTCTACTACAAAGGTATAGATACTATGTGTTGTTTATATCCCTAAATATTATATCAAATGATTATTGAGGATCCGAATTCATATTTTTTCTATAAAAGATACCCCACCAAACAAGTGGTTTTTTCTAGAATGTTTTTAAGTAAATTCTAAAATCATATTAAGAATTCATGGAATACTACTAAGTGAATGTATGTCATAATTAGAAGGATTGACATATTTTATTTGGTTATTTCTTTCACAATTCACAAGATTTACGTTGACAGATAGTCTACAACAATCGTCTTCCTTTATTGGGGCCTAGGATTAAAAGCTCCTGCACGTAAAGTTTAAATAATATTCATTATTATCAATGACGGAACCACATGTATTCAAAAGACATACTAAGTAGATAGGTTAAAATTTTTATTTATATACATTCTATATATATAATCCCTTAATTTACTCGCATGTTTATTTTTTATAACACCCCTTGAAAAAAAAATATAGGTACTCCATCTCAGTCAACGTATAATCTTAAGTTGCTACTCACTAAAGTACAAAGAAGATTATTTAAAATAAAGTATAACTCTGCATAAACCATTTGTAGAGGTCATTCCCATTTAAAACTTGTATAGAAAAACAATGATTTGTTTGTCCTAAAAGAATAAAAATTCACTGTTTGTTTGTCCTAAAATAAGATGAATTGTTCATTTTAAAGAATTGATGGAAGATCCAATGATGGATGAAAGAGACGAGATGTTGGTTTCACCACTTGGTGGAATTCCACAACAAAGAATTGCCCATTTTTTAAATCCAATAGTTTCTTCGAATGAAGGACCGCATTTGAAGCCTCCTTCAATTCCTTTTTCATCTGAATCTGGGTGGACATGGAAAGTCTCCTTTAATGGTTGGAATGGATGGAGGGATCAACAAATGAAATGGAAAGAATGGGTTGAAACGATGGAGGCTATCCATCACCCTGTATGGAAAGCTGCAGAAATTTACATAGCGCTCAAAAGTTCTAGTTTATAGAGTCTAAATAGATAAAAACTTGATTTTTGGGTTGGTAGAAAGGTGGTGCTATGAGACTAACATTTTTGTGTTTCCTTGGGGTGAAGCTACTGATACTCTTGAGAACATGATGATTTTGGGTGATGATATACCGTGAGTTTACGGTATTTCTAATACATTTCACTTACAAGTTGTGTGTGTCTAGGGCCTTTTAGTATTGGTTTTTATGTGTTTTTATCATATTTTGCAGGAAAGATGTTCAGGCGCGGAAGTAAAGAGACAGCTGAAAGAGATGCAGAAAAGGGCATCTACGGAGTGATCTACGGACCGTAGGTGTATTGACGCTCGGTAGATGGTGGCCATAGATCAGCAGCCAAGGCATAGAGGCAAATCAGGGAAATCTGACCAAGTGTGGAACCACGGTGCTCATTGACGGTCCGTAGATGGATCTACGGACCGTACTATTGATCCGTAGATGGATACTGCGAGGGTTCCAGTACC
>JAJOOO010080579.1:0-42808 GCA_029582685.1 Solanum piurae
CGATACCTCGTCAATACAACCTTAAACCTGAAAAATGGTGACATAAAATACAACAATGGTTATTACTAACAACGAATTGAAGGAAAAACAAAGAAATATATGTGAAGAGAAGGGAGATTTACCTAGGGTTTTCATCGGAGAAGAGAGAGAATTGTATGAAGTTGAAAAATCACAAAGAATGGTTCCATTTTTCTTTTAGTTTGAGAAAAAAACGACGTGTAAAGAGGTTTAAGAGTTGGCATCATATAATTGGTCAATTAATCCACGTAGAACGGTTGTCTTGCACGCGCTAATGGTCAACAGAAGACTGTGCAAAAAGTGTTAAAGTGACACATGGAATCCTACGTTAGGTGTTTAAAATGAAAATCCTTCAGTTGAGGTGTCTAAGTGAAAGATCGTGCCAAGTTTAGGGGGCCACCGATGGGTTAGGCCTATGATATATCACAACACAAAGGAGCTGATATACTCCTCAACATTTTCATTTAGAGCTAATATGTCCCTCATCATTAAAGTGACTTATATATATCCTGATGTTACACAAATGATTCACATATAGCCTTTTCTTCATACAAAGGTAAAAAATAATAATTTTAAAATTAGTTTTAAAAAAAATTATTGAAAAGAAACGATATTTCACGTAGGGGTATGTTTGATCCTTCTTTCACGTTTTTTCTTTTGACTATTTTTATTCTCGACTAAAGATGTTATATTCATAAGGAAAAAATAAGGCATATACAATTTTCAAGATGAAATTTTATTGATGAAGAATAATTAAAATTTATCATGTCAAATTGAAAATAATATTTAGATAACGAGGTGAAATTACTATGGGGAAAGCTGGCAATTCTGGTGATACATGATTTTGTTATTGTTGGATGTGTGATTACGAGCTGATGTTCAAATGAATTATGATAAATATTTTATGTATCCTATCTATGCCTGAATGTGTGCGTTATTACAAGCTGAATTAGACCTGTTGTCGTAATATTAGTTTTTGATGTTTATATGAATTGTAAATGATGAATCTTTGATTAAGAAAATAGAATGGTGTGGTTTAGAGGTGAGAGACGAATAAAGCAATAACTATTGATGTGTCCTTTTACCTATTTCGTTTTAATACATCATCTTATTGTTGTGGCTTTTTACCTATAAATTATGTTTTCATGTGAATGATTGCTACTTGGTAGTAAGTCATTACACTATATGGTGTTTGGAATTTGAGATCCGAACTTTTCTATTATTTGTGATTTAACTCTAATTCACACATCGGATAGGGTCTGAGCATTGTGTTTAATAACAATATACACAGTGTAGTGAGTTGTGAGAATGGTGAGATGTACGCAGACCTTTGTTTCCGATATATGCTTAGCTAATTCTTGAAGAATATTTAGTCAGTTTTTTCTAAGGTTCCTTACTTAAGACGTCTCTGTTTGAATTGTGAATTTTGGTATCACTTCTCTCTGTAACTCACACTATGTGCTACATGAAACATTACAATTATCCTTTGGTTGTACACTTTGCATGACGTCAACATTACTACTATGAATTAATCCCTTGTGATACTCCGTAGGTATATTGATACCATATTGATATCATATAGGATTGAGCTTAATCATCTGTGATACTCCATCGGTATATTACATCGATACTATATCGGTATCAAATAGGAGTGATCTTTTTTAAGAAATAATTAAGATAAAATTATTAAAGTAACAATCTTATTTATTAAACTTTAAATTAGTAACCAAAAAATATATGCTTGGTAATACTCCATCAGTATATTTATACCATATCGGTATCATATAGGACTAAGTTTAATCCGTTGCGATACTCCGTCAGTATATTCATACCCTATAGGTATCATATATGATTGGACTCTTTTTTTAAGAAGTAAATAATTAAGAGAAAATTATTGAAGTCACAATCTTATTTATTAAACTCTAAATTACTGGAAAAAATATTTTTATATTTTTTTTCTCTGTTTGCAAATTTTAAAAAAATTGTATCTAAATTATGAATCTTTCCAAACTGGTTGTAAACTAAAATATTGAATAATTGAAACATACATCAATGATACCACGATAATATACAGATATACCATAATGATATCATGGATGATTGAGTAATCTCGTCGGAGGGCTGAAGCAAACTTCAAGGAAGACACTGCTTAGTTACTCATTTATACTACTACATTATATTATACTTTGATGATATCAAAGAGGAAGAAGCAGCTCTTCAATGAAGAATTGCTCGGTTACTCTTTGATACCATCAGAGTATATTTATTTACTAGTTAACCAAGCCGCGCTTCACGCGGTCATATTTTTCTATATAGTTGATGTAAAGGAAATTAAGAAATTTTCATACCACAATCTCTGTCTCTCTCTCTCTCTCTATATATATATATATATATATATATATATAAGAACAAAAATGATAAAATTAAATTAGTTTCAAAAAGAAAAAGAGAATTATAATTTTGCCTTGGAGCAATACAAAGACATATTTCTATGCGTCAATTTTAAATACGTCGGTATCTCATTTTTTTGATGTTTTAAATTATTTATGCGATTTTACTGATAACTTCTTTATATAATACTATTTACGCTTGTAAATTTATTTAACTATTTAAATTTAGATTTTGTTATAAACATATTTGTATTATAGTGAATGTCTATTATGTAGAGTCCTCTTACGGAGTAGTTAGAAATCCTACTTTGGGACCAAGTTAGGTTTTCCCTATAAATAAAGGAGTTTTCCTTCGTTGTAAATTAGATATGTGAATCTCTAAATATACCTTCAAGTGAAATACTCAGTTTTCTCTCTTCTCCCTACTCTCTTCTCATTGTTTTATAGTATTTCATAACATGTTATCAACACGTGTCTCTAAGCCGTAGATAGTAGCCTATTCAAAATCAAGTGAAAACGAAATAGTAAAACTGCTTTGTGAAAGAAAATAATATCCGAGAGGATTAGACTATTTGGAACGAGAGAATTATGGAGTGCTTCTTTAAATTAAGAAGTATGAGAACAGAGCTTTGGCTCCAACTACAATATGACGTGAAAACAACAAAAGAAGGTGGCAAATTGGCAAAAGATAGATATGACCAATACAGGTAAATTCAGTGATAAAAGGTGCATGTTTTATTTTACTACATTTATTACTGTAATGTTGATTATATGTATTTTATATATGATCTGTTGTAAAAAAAATTAGTAGCAATTGGAAGTGGTGATATTTTTAAAGGTTCGATGGTCAATCTTGATGTATTTTGACATAATGTCATTAATTGTGGGTAAGACGATGGATTCATATCCAATCGCATCAAGAGAGTAAGACGATTGATTCATTTTCAATCTCTCTAAGAGGGTAAGACGGTTGATTCATTTCCAATCTCTCTAAGAGGGTAAGACGATGGATTCATGTCCAATAGCACCAAGATGATATGACATCAAATAAAAAGTTTCGGTGACTATAGTGATAAAAAGATGTTGGATTCAAGTCCCATCAATTTATGGTCTAAGACGCTTTTATATGGATAATACATTGGATCTAAGTACCAATTCACTAAATTCATGATATATTGACTATTAAAGCAAACAATGTGCTTTTGATAGAAAAATAGTCATGAAACATATTCCATTGAAACCGCTTCATTCCCTAAAGTGAATGTGATAGCAGTGCCTATATAATATGTCTGCAAGACGACAAGTGATTGAATAATGCACATGAATATGTCTGAAAGAAGACAAGTGATTGAATAATGCACATGAATATGTCTGAAAGAAGGCAAGTGATTGAATAATGCACATGAATATGTCTGAAAGAAGACAAGTGATTGAATAATGCACATGAATATGTCTGAAAGAAGACAAGTGATTGAATAATGCACATGAATGTGGAACGAGGTACTACAACTATCATAATTTGATATGCTTAGATGATTGTGTTCCATTCATGAAGAATGTGAACTTTTGATAAATGGTAAAAATACAGATCCATTCTCTGAAGTGAATGAGGTGTAAGCCCACCATGCTAGGTGTGGAAAAGGTCGCGACTTTGATCGTGGACTTGATATCACCAAGAATGTCTCAGGGCAGATATATGTTAAAGAAAAGTTTCATACTTTATCTTTTGACTTTTATTGGATAATAATTAGTGCAATTGAGGCACATTCTACACTAATTCCAATATCGTCTTACTTTTGCATGATTGTACGGGAATCATGGGTCTATAATGATGAGGCGAATTATAGAAAATTAAAATGTACATTCATTAAATAATCTAATGAATCTTTTAAATGGTGAATTTTCTTGTACTGCTTGTTATCAAGACAAGTTAATGATGAGACCATCATCAATGAAAGTTGAGATTGAGTCCACCACATTCTTGAAACGTATACGTAGGAATATTATGGACCAAATCACTCGCCTAGTGGGTTGTTTAGATACTTCATAGTCCTAATAGATGATCCTTCAATATGGTCTCATATGTGCCCATTTTCATCTCGCAACATGGGGTTTGCAAAATTATTGGCACAAATAATATGATTACAGACACAGTTTTTTGATAATCAGATTAAGTCCATTCGCCTTGATAATAATGTATAGTTTTCTTCCCAAGCATTTAATGATTAATGTCTATCGCTTGGGATTGAATAAACTCAATACTAAAGTGAATGTGAAATTGTAAAATAAAGCTAATCAATACGGATATGCATTTTATCGTGATGGAATAACGACTCACCTTTAGAAGAGGTATAGTGATAGAGAAGAAATAAATTTAAAATTTACTCTCGGAGTAATAAATTTGAAATTTACTCATATAATAGTAAATTTGAAATTTACTACAACAAAAGGTACATGTCATAGTAAACTTGGAGTTTACAAGTACTAATAATTTTATTAGTGTCACGATCCAAATCGTCGTGAGTGGCACCCACACTAACCCTCCGGTGGGAGAACCATTACTACAACCCAAACTAACAACTCAACCAAAATACTAAGGAATTTAAGGTTACGAAAGCAAGTTAAATGCTAAGGAAAGAAATGGGGAGTTCCCATAAACTCCAAAGCAATAGTCTAAAAACTAAACAAATGCGGAAAACAACGCCTAGAACCTGAAAGTCAATGTACCAAAACATCAAAAGTTCAACCATAAGTCTAAACAAGAAGGGGTACAACCCCATACTAAACATAAGAAATCCTAATGCAATAGTCTAAGTCCAAAATGGTGGACACAAACGAAAGAGGACTCATGGCAGCCCGGAAGAATTGGCTCACCCTTGAATTCGAAATGATCACTGATCTTCTAAGCGAGGTCTGTCAATAGCCACTTGAAGATGCCCTGTATTCAACAAAGAAAGAGCAAGTGCAGAATCAGTACACCACCACAGTGTACTAGTAGGATCACGCGGCAATCCCACTAAGTGCAACATACATAAGCCATTACAACATAATAATAACATGCATATATCGAATATAAACAATATCAACATCATTTACGAACAGCGTACAATTTCACATTTCTCAAGATATACAATTATGTCAAGTCAATGGTCCTCTCATGGAACCCGGACCCAAACTGTTAGCATACAGGAACGTGGTACCCGATCCAATGTTTATGTCAGAACGTGGCAACCGATCCCATATTTATGCCGGAACGTGGCAATCGATCAAAGTTAGTGTCTCGTAATGCAACACCCGATCCATTCAACAAGCCACAATCACAATCACAATGTACATTCTCACAATCATACAATCAAGTCGTGATTTCATGGCATACAATTATTCAATCATCCCCATTTACAAATAGTGTGATCAACAATGCAACATTCGCATACATACACGTATTATAATGAAGCAAGAACAAACATATATCACATAATATGAAATCACAAACATCACCTACCTCGAAACAAGCTTGAATCCCTAAGAAACTTGATTCTTCCCTTTTCACATTTGTTCCGATTGTTCTTAGTCTACAAACAATTAATATAACACGGAAATCAATAAACAATAACTAATTACCTGAATTACCAATAATTCTATGAACCCTAGATCAAACCCTTGATCCCCATACCCAGATTAGGGCTTCCTCCACCATAATTTCCAGATCAAAACCCTCCCCCATCGATAATTACTCACTAGAATACAATCTACGGATCAAAAAATGGAATTGGGGAGTTAAAATTTTACCTTTAGCCTTAAGAATGGGAGAAAACTGTCAAGAATCGCCTGTAGTTCATTCCTTAGCTCCCAAGTTCAAAAATTGCAGAATAAAGACGTTTTGGGGTTTACTTTTGGCTTAAGTCGCGACTGTCCCGCCACAGCGGTCCTCATCCCGCCACAGCGGCCCCACCGTGGCAGCACAAAATTCTGCCATAGCGACTTGCGCGGAACAGTGAGATAAATAAAGGATTCCAAAACCCCCATTTCACAACACACCTTCAACCAACGACACTCAGAAACTACCCGTTCATGCTAAGATCAATTTCAAGAGTTCTACTCGCTCGAATTCAATTCTGTAAAGTCGCACGGGTTCCTTAATGTCTTATCTATCTACTCATGTTATAAAATTCATAATTAGATCACCCAATTGCTACCAGATTTCCCTAGACCTCACATACTCCGATTTCGTCCAAATCTGGAGTAGGTTGGGAAATTCCAAGTTACTACGAAAAAGTTTTCCGGCCCAAAAATTTTCCCCATTGGCTTTTCTATAACGATGGGAACAAGTAGTTACAATAGATACCAATTTATCCATCACTCGTCCCCGAGTGACAAAATTAAGGAAATATAGGCTAGAGAAGGAATAGAGTAGTACCTGGATCGACGAACAACTGGGATAGTTGTCTCGCATGTCCCTCATGGTTTTTAAAGTAGCTTCCTCTTAGGTCAGTTCCTTCAGTCAACTTTTTTGGTAAGCCAAAAGTGAACTCTAGGTAAGTAAGTAGTCCCGTATGAAATTCAGAAAACATTCATATCTGGCACTTGAGGAGGTCAATCTTAAGTGTTGGAAGCTACTGCTAAGGGACTCCCCCTCATCTATAAATGATAGGAAATTGAGAGATAATAGGGCGATAGTGACAGACACAGCTTCCATTGAACTTTCATGGACTTAATCTCCTTGGTCCTCAGCTTCCGGACATCACGATCAAGAATTACAATCGGTTCCTCCTCATATTGGAGGTCCTTATCTAACACAATTGAGTTCCACTTAATGATATAATCCCCATCACCATGATATCTTCAACATGGACACATGAAATACCGGATGAACTCTCGATAGATTAGGAGATAAAGCCAATATATACGCTACCGGTCCTACACATTCAAGAACCTCAAAGGGACCAATGTATCGCGGACTTAGCTTGCCCTTCTTGCCAAATCTCATCACCCCTTTCATAGGTGATACCTCAAGTAGAACATTCTCACCAGTCTGAAATGCCATGTCTCTCACCTTATAATCTGTATACTTCTTCTGTCTACTCTGGGCTCCTAAAAGTTTAGTTTGAATACTCCTCGCCTTCTCTTGAGCATCCTTCACTAAATCGACCCCCAAAGGTTTCACATCTCCACCATCCTATGGGTGATTTACATCCCCTCCCATAAAGTGCCTCAAACGGTGTCATATCAATGCTGGAGTGATAACTATTATTATAAGAGAACTCACACAAAGGTAAGAACTTATCCCAATGCCCTCCAAAATCAATCACACATGCCCTCAACATGTCTTCTAACACTTGAATAGTCCTCTCTGACTTCTCGTCCGTCTATGGATGGAAGATTATACTAAAAGTGAGTTATGTGCCCAATTCATCATGTAATTTCCTCAAAAACTTGGAGGTAAATTGCGTACCACGATCTGGGATGATAGAAAGGGTCACCCTATGCAACCTCACTATCTCTTTCACATACACCTTATCCAATTGTTCAGCATTATAATCTATTCTTACCATAATAAAATGGGCTGACTTAGTCAATCTATCAACCACTACCCAAATAGAATCAAACTTCCCTAAAGTCTTGGGAAGACCAACCACAGAATCCATGGCTATCCTTTCCCACTTCCATTCCGGAATTGGCATTCTTTGAAGCAAACCTGCAGGCCTTTGATGTTCATACTTCACTTGTTGGCAATTTTGTCACTTAGCCATAAACTCCGCTATATCCTTCTTCATTCCCGACCACCAATAAATTTGCTTCAAGTCTCGGTACATCTTGATCACACCCGGATGAATGGAATATCGTGAACCATGGGATTCTGTCAATAATTTTTGAATCAAGTCATCAACTCGAGGAACACAAATCCTTCCTTTAAAACTGAGCACACCTTCCACATTAAAAGTGGTCTCTTGTGCCTTACCAATCGAAGTCTTCTTCTTAAGTTCATTCAAATTTTCATCGTCAAATTGCTTGGCCTTGATCTCCTCAATGAACATGGCCTTAACTTCAATAATAGCTAACACCCCACCTTTTTCTGAGATGCCAAAATACATGAATTTAGACTCTAAGGTCTGAATTTCCTTAGCCAAGGGTCGCTTCGATACACTCAAGAAGCTAGACTACCCATACTCACCGCTTTTCGACTCAAATCGTCTGCCTCTACATTAGCCTTACCCGGATGGTATTGAATGGTGACATCATAATCCTTAAGTAACTTCATCCACCTTCGCTGTCTCAAATTCAGATCCTTTTGAGTGAACACATGCTGCAAACTACGATGATCATTACACACTTCACACTTGACACCATAGAGGTAATGCCGCCAGATCTTAAGAGCAAACACTACCGCTGCCAACTCCAAATCATGTGTTGGATAATTCCTCTCATGCATCTTCAACTGCCGCGATGCATAAGCTATAACATTCTTATCCTGCATTAACACAACACCCAAACGCGTATGGGAAGCATCACAATAAACAATAAAAATTTTACCCTCTACTGGTAATGCTAGAATAGGAGTTGTAGTAAAGAGAATCTTGAGATTTTGAAAGCTCTCATCACACTTTTCAGTCCATTCAAAGGGTACCTCTTATTTGGTGAAATTTGTTAAATGAGCGGCAATAGAAGCAAAGTTCTTCACAAATCGACGATAGTAGCTAGCGAGCCCTACAAAACTCCTAACTTCCGTCACAGAGCTAGGCCAAACCCAATTCTTAAATGCTTTAATCTTTTGGGGGATCTACCATTACCCCTTCCTTTGAAACTAGATGCCCTAAAAAGGCAACCAAAGTCAACCAAAATTCACACTTAGAAAATTTAGCATACAACCTTTGTTTCCCAAGAACACCCAGAACAATATGAAGATAGTTGGCATGCTCTTCCTCACTTTTCGAATAGACCAAAATATCATCCATAAAGACTATAACAAACGAATCAAGAAATGGTTTGAACACACCATTCATCAAACTCATAAAAGTTGCAGGCGCATTAGTCAGCCCAAATGACATAACTAGAAACTCATAGTGCCCATAGTGGGTTCTAAATTCCGTCTTGGGCACATCCTCAGGCCTAATTTTTAACTGATGGTAACCAGACCTTAGATCAATCTTCGAGAAAATTGATGCACCTTGCAATTGGTCAAAAAGATCATCTATTCAAGGCAATGGGTACTTGTTTCGAATGGTGACCTTATTCAATTGCTGATAATCTATACACATCCTCATACTACCATCTTTTTTCTTAACAAACAAGATGGGAGCACTCCTCAGGGAAACACTAGGATGGATTAATCATTTATCAAGAAGTTCTTGGATTTGAGCCTTAAGCTCTCTCAATTCTACCAGAGCCATGCGCTATGGAGGGATGGAAATGGGACGAGTACTAGGTTCTAAATCAATGCAAAAATCTATATCTCTATCCGGAGGCATACCAGGCAAGTCATTAGGAAACACTTCTCTAAATTTTGACACCACATGAAATAGACTCAATAGATGAAGACTAAACCTCAACATCTCAATTATGAGCCAAATAAGCCAAACAACCCTGCCCTACTAGTTTTCTAGCCCAAATGGAGGATATGATCTTAGCTTGCTTAGGCTTGTACACCCCTTCCCACTCTAACTTTTCCCTTCCCTGAATTTCTAGAGTCATAGACATAGTATTACAATTAAGCATATCATAATAGGGGGATGACTAAGTCATGCTTAAGATTATGTCAAAGTTAGTCATATCCAAAATCACCAAATCAGCCCAAGTCTGATAACCCATAAAAAAATAGGACAAGCACGATAGACATGGGTGACTATGACAGACTCTCCAACTGGGGTAGAAACATGGATGGAGGCATCAGGTATATCACAATTCATATCAAACTCTGAGGCAAATTACACGGATACATAAGAATAAGTAGAACCTAGATCAAATAACACATTAGCCATCCGGTCACAAATAAGAATAGTACCTGTGATCACTCCATCAGACGCCTCTGCCTCATTCTTGCCCGGAAAGGCGTAACATTGAGCCCTAGCATCATGACGAGCGACTTCCCTACCTGGTTGCACCGTACCTCTTCCTGCGTTACAATTTCCTCTACCTCTGTGGCCTTGCTGGTTTCCTCCTCACCCACCTTGTGGACTCCCTCGACCATTATTACCATTTTCTGTGGGTACCACTGCTCTAGTCTACTGTTGCACGGATTCCAACATGTGTGGGTGGGGATAATCTCTCCTCATATGCCCAGGTTCTCCATAATTATAGCAAGTACAATAAAAAAATGGCCTAGTACGATCAAAAGACGGCATACTGCCCATCGAAGGTGCGACTTCCTAGCTATCATGAATCAAATTATGAGGTGGAGTTCCCGAGTAATTACCTATAGAGGCGGGCATAGTGGACTGAATTGGCCTGGCTACAAGTGTTGGCCTCCCTGATCCTATGGAGTAAGAACCTTGAAAGTTACTCGAGTTCTTGGCCCTTTTAGCCAATACCTTAGCCTGACCGTCTCGCATCACCCCCCTCCACTTTCTTCACAAAGTATGTTACCTCATTAAAGCTTCTCCCTACAGAGGTCATA
This sequence comes from Solanum piurae, assembly GCA_029582685.1. NCBI lineage: Eukaryota > Viridiplantae > Streptophyta > Magnoliopsida > Solanales > Solanaceae > Solanum > Solanum piurae. The sequence goes on from JAJOOO010080579.1 coordinate 11,020, forward strand.
TGAACAGACTATACCTGCAATTCTGAATTTAGTCCTTTAAAAAATAAATGGATCCACTCTCCCTAAGTAGTCAACAATGGCATAGCATATCTAGACAAAGTATGGAACTTGGCCTCATAAGCAGCCACAAACATACCACCTTGCTCCAAAGCCATGAACTCATCCTTCTTACCGTCTCTCAAAGTCCTAGGCACATACTTCTCTAAGAACAGGGCATTAAACTCAGTCTAAGTAAGTGGAGGTAAAACTGAAGATCTGCATTCCACATAAGCTCTCCACCACTACTTAGCCTCACCTTGAAGTTGAAAAGTCACAAACTCTACCCCATGCTGATGGAAAATTCCCAACTTATGAAGCCTCTCATAACAATCTAGGATGAACTCATATGCATCCTCACTCTCTGAACCATGGAACACAGCAGGTTTTAACTTGAAGAACTTAGTCAATATTTCATGCTCATTACCAGTCATAACAGGACCCAACAAAGGACGGAAGAAGGCATCAGTACCTACAGTCCACCCACCTTGGGAGTAGTGATAGCAAAATAGGGATTGGCGGGAGCTTGAGTTGCTTGAACAGATGGAAGCACTCCAGGACCAACCAATTCTTTCAAAAATGACATGATCTGTTGAGCTAACACTGGGTCTAACGGAGGAATACTTGTAGTCTCAGCCTGCACCTCTTCCTCTTTTCCAACATCCTCATCATTCTCAACCTCAACATTCTCCTCTATCTCTTCATGATGCACAAGAGAAGCCTCATTCCGGGGAACATTCTCAACTGGCGCTCCATCCCTAGTAGGTGCTACCCTTCCTTGGCCTCTACCCCTAGCTCTTCCTCTACCCTACCTCGATCACAACCTCTCGCTGTAGATTCCTCAGCTGGAGCATTGACGGGAGCTACGGGCCTGACACCATTGAATCTAGTGTTAACCATCTCCAGATAGAAGAGTGAACCAAATTAGATACCAATTTGAATCTTCAGATACCAATTGGAATCAAGGTATAGCACGAAAGGAGACAAAAGAATACAAAGAGATTTCCTAAAGTCCTATAGCCTCTCGAAGAAAAGTACAGACGTCTCTGTAACGTTCCGCAAGACTCTACTAGACTCGTTTTGGTACATTGAGATCAATGAACTTAGGGATCCGATATCAATTTTGTCACGACCCAAACCATCGTGACTGGCACTCATACTAACCCTCTGGTGGGAGAACCATTATTAAAACCCAAACTAACAGTTCAACTAAAATACTAAGGCATTTAAGGTTACGGAAGAAAGTTAAATGCTAAGGAAAAAATTGGGAGTTCCCATAAATTCCAAACCAATAGTCAAACAACTAAACAAATGCGGAAAACAATGCCTAGAACTTGAAAGTCAATGTACCAAAACATCTAAAGTTCAATCATAAGTCTAAACAAGAAGGGGTACAACCCCATACTAAACATAAGAAATCCTAATGCAATACTCTAAGTCCGAAATGGTGGACAAAAATGAAAGAGGACTCATGGCAGCCTAGAAGAACTGACTAACCCTTAAATTCAAAATGATCACTGATCTTCTGAGTGAGGTCTGTCAATAACCGCCTGAAGATGTCATGTACTCAACAAAGAAAGAGCAAGTGCAGTATCAGTACACTCGCACAGTGTACTGGTAGGATCACACGGCTATCCCACTAAGTACAACATACATAAGCCATTACAACATAATAATAACATGTATACATCGAACATATACAATATCAACATTATTTACGAACAACCTACAATTTCACATTTCTTATGATATACAGTTATGTCAAGTCAATGGTCCTCTCATGGAACCCAAACCCAAACTGTTAGAATACCAGAACGTGGTACCCGATCCAATGTTTATGTCAGAACGTGGCAACCGATCCAAGTTAGTGTGTCGAAATGCAATACCCGATCCGTTCAACAAGCCACAATCACAATCACAATGTACATTCTCACAATCATACAATCTAGTCTTGATTTCATGGCATATACAATTATTAAATCATCCCCATTTACAAATAGTGTGATCAACAATGCAACATTCGCATACATACACGTATTATAATGAAGCAAGAACAAACATATATCACATAATATGAAATCACAAACATCACCTACCTCGAAACAAGCTTGAATCCCTAAGAAACTTGATTCTTCTCTTTTCACATTTGTTCCGATTGTTCTTAGTCTACAAATAATTAATATAACACGGAAATCAATAAACAATAACTAATTACCTGAATTACAAACAATTCTATGAACCCTAGATCGAACCCTTGATCCCCATACCCAGATTAAGGCTTCCTCCACCATAATTTCCAGATCAAAACCCTCCCCCGTCGATAATTACTCACTAGAATCCAATCTACGGATCAAAAAATGGAATTGGGGACTTAAAATTTTACCTTTAGCCTTAAGAATGGGAGAAAACTGTCAAGAATCGTCTGTAGTTCGTTCCTTAGCTCCCAAGTTCAAAAATTGTAGAATAAAGACGTTTTGGGGTTTACTTCTGACTTAAGTCGCGACTGTCCCTCCACAGCGGTCCTCAACCCGCCACAACTGCACAAAATTCAACTATATCGGCTTGTACGAAATAGTGAGCTAAATAAAGGATTCCAAAGACCTCATTTCACAACACACCTTCAACCAACGAAACTCAGAAACTACCCATTTACGCTAAGGTTAATTTTGGGAGTTCTACTCGCCCGAATTCAATTTTGTAAAGTCATACGAGTTCCTTAACATCTTATATATCTACTCATGTGATCAAATTCATAATTAGATCACCCAGTTGCTACCAGATTTTCCTACAACTCACACACTTCAATTTCATCCAAATCTGGACTAGGTTGGGAAATTCCAAGTTACTACGAAAAACAATTCCGGCCCAAAATATTTCCCTGTTAACTTTTTTATAACGACGGGAACAGGTCGTTACAATTACTTGGCATGAATAATTTGGTCATCCCAAAGATGTGCATACTGAGTAATGGACATACATTGAAGAATTACAAGATTCTTCAAGAATTGTTTTTGTTGCTTGTTCTCATGATAAGATGATTGGATCAGCTAATGTTGGGACTAAATCCCTAAATTCTGAAAAGTATAAAAGGTGAATAGGGGCTCGTTCACCTATCATGTGATATGATAAAGAGATGCATCTATAAGATAATCAAATGTACGTTTGTTGTCAACTTGTAGTTTGTCATTCGCAAAATTATTTGTGCAAGATAATTAAGTTAATATCACAACTTTCAAAATATTAAATCAAGACAATTCATCTTGATAATATTGATAAATATCTAAGTTGATGTGACATTCAATGCCTAAGATAAATAGTCAATCATTTCCTATGAGAACAAACTTTTATGGTCTGAAATATAATGTATTACATACTAAAGTAGTTGTATGCATCAGGCCAATAAATTATGATCAATTTTTCTTTCAATTGATTTATGATCAGGGATCAAATATTTTTCATCTGATAATTTTGATGTGAAGTATATGATTAATGAATATACTATGATGCACAAAGATGGATTCTCCAAAATAGATTGAGATATATGTTAGTTTGTCTAACATAAGGGGGAGCTATGAAGCAACACAAGAGTTGTAAATGCTCCTATTGAGTGTTTCTAAAGGATAGAGTATACAAGATGCATGAAACATGATAGACTAATCGAATCTAAGAAAAAAAAATCCTTGAAAAGGGTGGAGGATCAAAGAATCAAAATGATCATAATAAGGAGGCAATGTGCTCCTGAAGAGCTTACGACATAACCCTTCATGAAACCTCATGAGAGGGGTACGTACCTGAAAATAATGAAGTGATGAGATCTTAATAAGTTATGTCATATTGTGAATCGATACAAAATGATATATCATTGATGATATCTTTGATACAATAGCGTGCAATATTGTAAAAGACTATGATGATACGAATTCTTTGTCTATTAAAGCATGTTGGTGTAGAAATAATTATCAAGTGAAAGGTGGAATGATGCATCTTGGTAAGCGTAAAACTTATTTGACTTGCATTCTAGACATTCTAGACACTAGAAGATGTCATACATTTAATATTGAATGTTTTCAATCACTTGACAAAATTAATATGAAAAATTAGGAAGGATTCAAAATCTAAAGTATGTGCAAGTTTTTGAAAAAACTTGTTTATAATCCTCATAAGGATTAAATCGATTCAAAATGTATGAAGCATATACAAGTATTGTTATACAAAGTTATTAACTTGAATTGGACTGTTAAAGAGTTTTCAAAAGGCAATATATTATTTGATTAAAGAAATTGAAGTGAGGAACTTGCCAAATTATTTGGTCCTAAAGGTATGATTCATAAAAGGAGATAGAAGGGAGCATATTTCGTCAAAGTTTTTCTACACTTGTGAGCTCCAAAGAATGGTGACATAAACATGCAACACGTTTGTTCAAGTAATACTATAGTTGATTTATTTACCAAGTCTCTACCAACTACAACTTTCAAAAAGATGGTACACAAGCTTGGAAAACGGAGAATTAAGTCTCTGGATTGATGTTCTCATTAGGGGGAGTTAATACGTGATTTACTCTTTTTTCCTCACAAAGTTTTGTCCCATTGGATTTTCCTTGTAAGGTTTTTAATGAGGCTTCCATAATGCGTATTATTAGATATGTGTACTCTTTTTCCTTCACTAGATTTTTTTCTCACTAGGTTTTATCTAGTAAGGTTTTAACGAGGCACGTAATCTACCGACATTCAAGGGGGAGTGTTATAAACATATTTATATTATGGTGAATGTCAATTATGTAAAGTTCTTTTAGGGAGTTGTTAGGAATCCTACTTGGGGATCCAAGTTAGGTTTTCCCTATAAATAAACGAGTTTTCCTTCGTTGTAAATTAGATCTGCGAATCTGTAAATATACCTTCAAGAGAAATACTCAGTTTTCTCTCTTCTCCCCACTCTCTTCTCATTGTTTTATATTATTTCATAACAAATTTCATGTAATTTATCTTACTTGTAATTTAACTTTTTCTCAATTATTACTTTAAAATATGAGCATATCAATTAGTTCAATTAATAAAATTAATAGCCTAAACATTTTATATAACCACACAAAACTTTTATATGAAAAGTATAGAACGTGTAATTCTAAATTCAAGAAAGGAAGTAGAAGTTATAATCAATTCACACATCTACTAACTAACATTTTGAAAAAAAAAATGCATTAAAAATAATAAATACGCAAGAGAGCTAAAATATCAATTTTATATAGAAACTAAATAAATTTTGTAATTCAAACACTACATAAATATGAAGAAGCTAAAAGTGAATACCAATGATCTCATATATCAATATGTGGATGAGTTTTGATTTTTAGTAAAGATTATGAAAAGTTAGGATAATAAATGATAATAATTTTGACTTTTATTCTTATAAATTAATAAAATAAAAGGAAAAACAGGGAAAAAGAGTTGAAAAAAAAATGTTTCTTTCCCCTGGTGCAATATTTTCTTATTTATAACTTTAATCATGGCTCATCATGATATGTAATAAATATAAATGAATATTGAGAGTTCTTTTTGGAGAGTTATAACTTCTCTTCTTTTTTTTTTTATTCAGTGAGTAATTATTTTATTTTTTAATTGACTAATTATGTAAATATGTTTTACATTTTTAAAAATTAACATAAAAAGAGAAATCTCATAATTAAGAGAGTTAAAGGGATGAGTTCTTTTTTCAAGCTATTTGAAAAGATATTTCATTAGACCTACTCTAATTTAATAAATTTTCATTATTTTGGGAGAAAATGAAATATTTGAGTGATAAATATTTATGTCTATAAATTTACAAGAAAGAATAGAAATAAGTAGAGTAGCAAAGTTTGAGATATTTAAATTCTTACAATAAATAATAGAAATTAATGAAGGGAGTAGTAATTGAGACATTTTTTAATAGTAAGAATAAATAGAAATATAGTTAAAATCACAACAACAACAAAATTGAAAAAACATATATATAGGATCCTTGGCCAAAGAGAGGTGTCAAATCCCTTTTTAATATCCTGCTTTGTATTATATAGGGATAAGGATTTAAAAAATACCCCAACTTTGGTCGAATTTGATGTTGCGATACTAAACTTTCATGAGGACCTATTACCTCCCTAGACTATTTAATACCGTATTCCAAGAGAAATACAAGTCTTAGCCTTTGTTTCTCAAGTAGAACAAAGCTTAAAAGAAAAAGGAAAAGAGAGACTCCCAGGATGACAAGCAGCTACCTCTCAAATCCTTCACGAACCTCAACTGTCAGGAAAAGAAGAAGATAACACGGGTCTGGGCTCAAAACCTACACAAGTGTAGAAGCAAGGGGTGAGTACCAACAACACGGTACCCAGCAAGAAACCTACTAAACAAAGCAACTATCTAGAAATCGAATACCCCTTACATTCAAACTGAACCTCCCCAAACTACATCCTACAGATAAATCAACCAAACCTAACAATTATACAGTACACGACTCACATGCCTAATATTAACAATTCAATCTTCAAAATTCAACAATCAACAAATGAATAAATCAACTTCAATGATAAGTAGTACAGTACACATAAAAAGTACATCAATCACAATCATCAAGTAAGTCACACATAAGCATCAAATGCATCAGGTCACAATGATCAATCTCTTACCAGAACCATTTCGTTTTGGCGCAATATCACTAGCCGGAACCATTTACCGTCATCTTTATATCACATAACTAGAAGGAACCATTTCCCATCGCCTTTTAATCACATCACTAGTCGGAACCATTTACCATCGGCTATATATCATATCACTAACCGAAACCATTTACATCGGCTTTATATCACATCCCTAGCCAAGACCATTTCCCATCGGCTTTATATCACATCACTAGCCAGAACCATTTCACATTGGCTTTATAAGATCATCACATGTCTCATCACAGTGTTCAAACACAATGCACACAAGCAATATCACACCACACAGAAGAGCTAACAATTCAAGTCCACAATCATGCTTGCAAGCATTTCATCAATCAATCAACAAGGGTCACAATAAGGCAATTCACATCAACATGTTCATCACATGACCTTTTCCATTTCAATCCCTTTTTAATCATTTATATATAACAAGTGGAAAATTTAAACCCTTCACCTCATTCCCATTACTCCCAACACAAAATCAACTAAGGAAGCAAATGAATTCAGCTATAATACAAGGCTTAGGAATTCACTTTCCTTAAATCAATCAACAAACACTCCAATAGTTGAGTTTTCTCCTTCCGAATCACTTCCAAAGCCGCACAATCTATAAACAATTAAGTATTCATAATCACTTTCCAGATACAACACCCACAACAATTCCCTTGAAAGGTCGGTCAATCAACATAATATCCAATTACAAAAATAAAGTTTGAATCTAAAATTTAATACTTGAAAATATTACTCAAGGCTTTAGGAACTCATTAGGAAAATCATTTCGAAATAGGATCTAAAATCAGTTCACAAACTCCATTTTAGTTAAGAACTTGGTTTCTTGAGAAACCTCATCATGCAACTATCAAAACCTCATATTTTGATGTTAAAACTCATAATTAATCAATGGAAAATGAAGGTTTAGGATCAAGAACACTTACCCAACTAATCTAGCACATAAAATCCTTTCAAAATTTGCCACCAACGGTTCCCCCATTTCAAAAATGGTGAAATAGGGCTTCAACCCTGAAATTTTCAGGCCAGAAACTCTTAGGTATCGCTTAAGGTAACTAGGTTACTTTTAAGCGTACCTCGCAAAAATTGGGGGTCTCGTTGTGAACCAGGTTCTGCTTAAGAGAACATTGCTAAAGATAACCCCACCTAAAAGGCCAGTTTCACCTTTTCAAACCAGATTTCAGTTAAGAGACCATCGCTAAAGTGAACCAGGTTCCTCTTAAGCAAACAATGTAGCACAAGAAATAATATCAACAAAAAAAATATCAAAAGTGTCACGCCCCAAACTCAAGGGGCGCAACTGGCTCTTAATGCCAAAACTCATGCCCGAACTGACCCTGCTGAACTATTTGCTACTAGTGCATGGAAGCCACGCGCAATCAAGAAAAGAAACAAGTATATCTAGGCTTAAAACTAAGCCCTCGGCCGGCAAGGCCCCTGTCAACAGATCTATAAAAGAAACAGCTATTCCCAAGAGTTTACATAAATAAATAGTCAACTAGAACAGAAATCCTGATTGGGCCATCGAGGCCACCATGATCTTTATACCAAAATTGAAAGAAGGTATATATCAAGATAATACATCAAACAGTTCACAAGCTTCAACAAACCAACAAACTAGGCCAACATGGCCATAACATAGCTATACACCCCACACACTAGTCTGCAAGCCTCTAAGAGTAGGAAAGATTGGTGGGACAGGCCCTAGCCTTCCTATAAAAATATATACAACAAAAGCTAACAAACCTCCCAACTCTGGCAGCTTTGGAGGAAATGGGCTAGCCAACTGGATAGAAGTCAATCATGTTGCTGAGGAGGTCTACTGGGACCTGCATTCATGAATACAGCGCCCCCCAGGCAATGGGGCATCAGTACTAAATAATGTACAGAGTATGAATGGCTATAGACTAAATGAGCAAGTATCATAATATACCAAAAGCAATCAGGTAAAGAAATCAAAATTTAGATAAGCATGATAACCCACTACTAAATCTAAAAATACAAATATGATCAAACAAAAACCTAACCAATCCCCCATAAGCTCGGCAGGTACAAACAACATACAACCTACCTAGGCCCCCATAAGCCCAGAAGGTGCCAAATCAATCTACATACCCCTATCGATAGCCCTTTGTCTTTGTAAGAAGTCACATAGCCCTTTTTGGCAATGATATATCCTCGTAGGTAGCACATAGCCCTCTTAGGCAATATCATAGCTCTGTGGGCTGCACATAGCCCTCTTTTGCATCAGCATAGCCTTGTAGGCAACACATAGCTCTCTTTGGCATCAAAATAGCTCCATAGGCAACACAAAACACTCTTTGGAATCAATATAACCCCATTTGCAACACATAGCCCTCTTAGGCAATAACATAATCCTCTTAGACAACATCATAACCCCATAGGCAGTTTATAGCTCAACATCAATCCACAATAGCCCCAAGGGTGACAACAAACAATTGAATAGGCTAAAGGCGAGCAATTTAGCTATAAACAATATATATTAATAGTCTCCAAGTCGTTCCTAACTTAGGATCATTCTGAATAGATTATGTGTCCCTAAAATGAGGGTTTATAACCACTCAATTAGCCAACCACTCAGAATTACTTCTACAAGATCACCAATATTAACTACTCTAGTATATCACTTTGAAGCTTTAAGGAAACATGCCGAACGAAGGGAATAGCCTTAACATACATTTTCCTTTATAATTTATGCTGAAAAATACCTCTGTCCGCACCACTACAACACTAAAAAAAAAGTAAAATCAATCAGTAATTAAGGACAAGAATTACTACGACAATTCGACAATCGATATGGATTCCTATTATAAATTACTATCCAAGGCCTAAGGTATCCATAAACTAATAAGAGATGGTTCATACCTTTCTTTACATGCACAGAACACTTTAATAAAATCAAACCACTGGGGAAAAAAACCCTGCTGCCACAACCTCCACAGAGCTACACCGCTCAATTCACCATGAAAACTATACCAAAATGACGAGCTCGTAACGTAGGCAATTTTTTATAAGGAGCCAAGAAGAGATCATGAACACAAAAGGATGATTTGAGGAGTAATTCTCTAATTTTTGTGGGTTTCTTACGAGCTAGAATGAAGAAATATGAAGAAGATGCTATCTTATAAGGTTCCACCGACCTAGGGGATCCACCTCACGTGCCTGCATGTGCAGTCTAGCAAAAACGTGAATATCCCTATATAAGAAAGTCGTATGAATGAACGGTTTGATGCATTGGAAACTATACTCGTAGACCTTTGATTTGATAGGTCGTGGGACCCATAACTCTTTATAGATTGGGAGAAAAACTCCGAGACATTTGACCCAAATTTCAGATATCTTTAAAAAGAAAATTACGATAACTTCGCCAACTTTTATTTTGCCACTTACCTAACTTCAAAACTTGGGATACAACCCTTGAACACTTAAAATATGACATACGACATTATTCTTAATTTATTACTCACCCTCTTTATCTTTCCACGAAGGTATGAGTTAAATTAGAGTTCCAAAAAGTTGGGGTGTTACATCTTCCCCCCTTAGAAACATTCATCCTTGAATGAAAAATCTAAGCCACGCGGTTAAGTCCTTACTAGTTTCCAAAATTTTCGCAAAGTGTCCTTTATACCCGTAATATCCAGGAACCTGAAATGCAGAAGATTCCAACCTAAGCACCTCACAGGACGATACAAATAGCTAAGCACCATAGCCTTGCAATAATAGTATGAGCAAAATACAATAACAACAACAATAATAATAAGCAATAATAAAAAAACTAAATGGGTATCCTACCTCACTGTGCTAATCAATATTGATATTTTTACCACCATGGGATCTAAAACAATTGAGGATATCTGGATCTCATGCCATCCTCGGCTTCCCATGTCACCTCTTCCCTATTTTTATTTCTCCACAGTACTTTAACAGAATCCAAATCTTTGGTCCTCAACCTTCGAACCTGTCGATCTAATATTGAAACTGAGGTTCCTCATAGGACAACTCCTTTGTGATCTGAACATCCTTAACAAGGACAACCCTAGAAGGGTCTCCTATGCACTTTCGTAGCATCAATATATGGAATGTCGGATGAACCAATTCTAGCCCCGATGGCAACTCTAACTCATAAGCCACTTGTCCTATCCTCTGAAGGATCCGGTATAGCCCAATGAATCTTGTACTAAGCTTGCCCTTCTTTCCAAATCTCATAACACCCTTCATACATGAGACTTTTAAGAATACCCAGTCATCAACACAAAACTCTAAATCTCTTCGTCGTACATCTGAGTATGATTTTTGGTGACTTTGAGTAGTCAATAAATATTCTCGGATGATCTTAACCTAGTCCATTGTCTGTTGTACAAAGTCGGGTCCAACCAACCCTGACTCACCTACCTAAAACCAACCAATAAGGGATCTGCATTTCCGACCGTAGAAAGCCTCATAAGGTGCCATCTTGATATTGAGCCCCCAAACTGACTACAATGTGGCTACTTATGGCTGATTGAACTATAAAGAAACTGATTGGGGTGCTTCAAGATGTCCTTGTGAAAGTTGAGGTGTACATCTTTCTAACGGACTTTGTGATACTTGATTGTGAGGTTGACTTCGAAGTACCCATCATTCTAGAGAGATTGTTACTTACTTATGGGCGTGCTTTAGTTGATATGGAAAGAACGCAGATGAAGTTCTGATTGAACAATGAAGAAATGACCTTAAATATCTGCAAATCAATAAAGCGCCATAGTGATCTTAAGTCGGTGTCTTTGGTGAACCATATTGTTGAGGTAAAAATGAAGGTGTCTATTTAAGATAGATTGGGTGTTGAAGTGCTAGCTGTTGAGATCATGAATTTTGATGGAGATGGTAGTGATAAATATGATGAGTTAGTGGCTGCACTTAATGGGATGAGCTTTTCTCATCGCCAGCCAAAGAAATTGGATCTTGATTTGAAGAATTGAGACACTCCGCCTGCAAAAATCTTCTATTGATGAGCCTCCGAAATTGGCGCTAAAAGCTCTTCCATCTCATTTGCGGTATGTGTTCTTGGGCCAAAATGGTACTTTACCAGTATTATTGCTCCTAACTTGGATTAAAGGAAAGTAGAGGCATTGATATTAGTACTACAATGATTCAAGAGAGACACAGTATGAACCATTGCTGACATTATTGGTATTCCATCGGGTATCTGTTCTCACAAGATTCAACTTATGCCGGATAGTAAACCAAGTACTGAGCACCAAAGGAGATTGAATCCGCAAATGGAAGAGGTTGTGAAGATAGATATTATGAAGTGGTTAGATGCTAAAGTAGTCTATATGATTGTTGGTAGTAGTTGGGTGTGTCCTTTTCAATATGTGCCAAAGAAGGGAGGAATCACAATGGTTCCCAATGCAAAGAATGAGCTTGTCCCAATGAGGTCCGTTACTAGTAGGAGATTTAGCATGGATTATCGCAAGTTGAATGCATGGACTGAGAAATATCACTTCCCAATGCCATTCATGGACAAAATCTTAGATCGTCTTGCTGGAAAGAGTTGGTATTGTTTGATAGATAGGTGTTCGGGCTACAATCAGATCTCCATAGCTCCGGAAGACCAAGAGAAGACTACTTTCACTTTTCCTTATGGGACTTTTTCTTTCAAAAGGATGACATTCGGGTTATGTAATGCATAGGCAACTTTTCAACGTTGGATGATGTCTATATTTTCTGATATGGTGGAGGACATGATAGAGGTTGTTAAGGATTATTTCTTGGTGTTTGGTGACTCGTCTGAAGATTGCTCGGTACACTTGAGTGATATGCTGAAACGCTGTTCATGGTGAAAGAGGGTATAGTTCTGGGCCATAAGAATTCTCGAAATGGCATTGAGGTTGATAGAGCAAAAGTTGAGGTGATTAAAAAAATTGCCACCACCCATCTATGTGAAAAGCGTTAGAAGTTTTTTAGGGCATGCAAGTTTTTATAGGAGATTTATTAAAGATTTCTAAAAAATTGCACAACCATTGTGCAAATTTCTCAAAAAGGTGACAAAATTTGAGTTTGATGATGCTTGTCTGAGAGCATTTGAGGAGTTGAAAGAGAAGTTGACTTCCACACTGATCATTATTTCACTGGATTGGGGTCCACCGTTCAAAGTTATGTGCGATGCGAGTGGGATGGCACTTGGAATATTATTAGGGCAGAGGCGAGAAAATATTATTCAACCCTTTTACTATGCAAGCAACGCTTTGAATGTTTCTCAAAAGAATTATACGATCACCGAATAGGACTTTCTTGATGTGTTCTCTCCGCTTGAGAAGTTTCAATCCTATTTGCTTGGCACTAAAGTCATTGTGAATACTGATCATTCGGCATTGAGGTATCTTATGGCGAAGAAGGATGCAAAACCAAGACTGATTCAATGGGTATTGTTGCTGCAAGAGTTCAATTTTGAAGTGAAAAATAGAAAAGGAACAGAAAACCAAGTGACTAATCACCTGTCCAGATTAGAAGAGAAGGAAATGATGAATTTAGCTAATGGAGTTGAGATAAATGATATGTTCTCCCAACGAATAGGTATTGGCTGCTTCTTTAGATCTTATCCCTTTGTTCGCAGATTTCACTAATTATTTGGCACGCGATGTGGTTCCTTCCGATTTGTTATTCCACCAAAGAAGAAATTTCATGTATGATGTGAAAAAGTTTTACGGGGAAGATCATTAGTATATTGGAAGCTTGTCATTCATCTCCTGTTGATGGACATCATAGTGGTACCCGTATTGCTCACAAAATCTTGCAGTGTGGATATTATTATCCTTTTACTCACCAAGATGCTCATGATTTCTCCAAGTCTTGTGATTGCTACCAAAGAGAAGGAGGTATTTCAAGAAAGAAAAAACCCCCGATGACTCCTATACTAGTGATTGAGTTTTTTAATGTTTGGGATCTTGACTTTATGGGTCCGTTACTGAGCTCAAATGGAATGAAGTACATACTTATAGCGGTTTCTTATATGTATAAATGGGTTGAAGCTACTGCGCTTTCAAACAATGAAGGGCAAAGTGTCACCACATTCCTGAAAAAGAGTATTTTCTCTAAATTTGGTACACCAAGGGTGATTATTAGCGATAGAGATTCATAGTTTTGTAATAGGTTGTTCAGGGGGTTCCTTGAGAAGTATAGTGTTCGTCACAACATCAAAATTCCTATCATCCGCAGTCTAGTGGGCAAGTTGAAGTGTCAAATAGAGAGATTAAGCAGATCCTTGCAAAGGCTGTGAATGGGAATAGAGTTGATTGGTCAAGAAAGCTTGATGATGCTCTATGGGTCTATCGCACTGCATTCAAGACTCCCATGGGTATGTCCCCTTACCAAATTGTCTTTGGAAATCTTGTCATTTGCATGTAGAGTTAGAGCACAAAGTGATGTGGGCACTAAATAAGCTGAATTTAGATTCAGATGCCGCATCAAGTCAATGATTAAATGAGTTGAATGAGCTCGATGAGTTTCATCTAAAAGCATATGAAGGTTCAGCCTTGTACAAAGCTAAAAAGAAAAGGTACTATGATCAAAAGATTGAAAAATGTGAATTTTCTCCTGGTGATTATGTACTACTTTTCAATTCAAGGTTGCACTTGTTTCCTAGCAATCTTAAGTCTAAGTGGACGGGGCTATTCAAAGTGGTATAAGTATTTTCAAACTGAGTGGTTGAACTTGATAATGAGGAAGGAACAAGATTGAAGGTGAATGGTCAAAGGATCAAAGTCTACTTGGGCCAACTAGAAGAGGTTAAAGGGGTAATTGAAAAGTGGGACCTTGATGAAGTCTGAGTAATCAAGGGGGTGTGCATTGATGTAGAGGGTCTACGGTTCACATAGACGGTCCGTCGTTCCATCGACGGGCCGTAAATGTTATCCGTAGATCCCAAGTATGTATTCTAAAATTCTCTTAGTATAGAGAGGAACCACGACACCCATCAACGGACTGTAGTTTTAACTACGGACCGTCGACGGGGATTCGTCGGTCCAAGTCTAGTAATAAAGTCGACCCGACCCACAACCTATTTCAATAAAACCTTCATCCTTTTAAAACATCCGTCATTTCCCTTTTTTTCCCAAGCATTACAAACCGTTAATCCTCCCCATTCCCACCCCTTCACATCCATTTACAACCCTTCAAACTCCCATATTCCATCATATAAATCTCTTTTCCCCCATTTCATCCACCTTCTTCCTTTTGTCTAAATTTTCTTTTTCCCCAAATTGTCTTATTTTAATAAAATCAAAGGTTGCGGGTCCGAAGTCAAGCAAATTAGGTGTCAAAGGGCTTAAAGAATACACTCACACAAGTTTTTACTTCTCTAAAAGGTATTGATTTCGAATTTAAACAATTTTTTTAATCTAAAGAGAGCTCAACTACCCCTTTTTTCATTAATGAAAATCAAAAAGTCCAAAAGATCGTAACAAAAGAAGAAATAAAAAACAAAAGAAAATGGAAAGAATAATAAAAGAGGCCAAGAAAATATTTGGAAATGTGAAAGTCATCTTCATCCACCAGATTTGCGCTCTCCTTGTTGGTTCCTTCCAACTTCAGCACATCGAAATGGAACCCCATCGAAGGTGTGAGCTCATTCAGGTCGGAATTCTTCAGGTTTGTTTCTTCTAGTATTTGAGGTAAATCAAAACAAAGCAATATCCATGTCAGTTCCCAATTCTCAGAGATCTGATCTGTAGCCAAGTTAGACCAGGCATTTTATCCAACTTTTCGCTTCAGATGTATCATCCTCTCTATTCTTCAAACTTATAAATGTATCTTGATATAGCTTATGTAAAGATGCCACTAGATCCTTAATTTCGATCATAAGCTAAGAAAATTGTGATTTACTACCATTAATCACAATTTCTTTTCCTTTATAGATCCCGATGGGTTGAGTCTCAAGAGACTAATACCACCATCTGAGATCAAGATTGGGAGAGAAAGTCACAACTTTTAGTAGGTAAAATCATGTGAAATTTTGCTGATTACAAAGAAAAATTGGAGTATGGAGTTACCTTCCATCAAAACCAATGTCCTGATTTGGTATTAGGAAAACACCTGAAAGATCTTACCAGATGTAAATACTCAAACCAATACGAAATTACTTCAGACAATAGTTAACGAATATAGATACTAACAAATGACTCCTTGTTATTTCTACCAGAACTAGTACTTTGCATAAATATGTTATCAGTGTATTGATTCAATCTACTAGTCTTCTTCTTATGTGAGGAGTGCCACTCTTGTCCAAGTTTAGAATTATCCTCCCTTCCATAGGAGTGTCTTGGAAATGGATGAATTGATAATCACTTGCAAAATAAAAAACTAAGTTAGCAAAATAATTTGCAAGAGTATTTATTTCTCTAAAGATATGGTGTACTCTCGCTGATAATGATCTCCTCAACCAATTTATGGAATTGACCTCCAACGTCACACTCCAAGGGACATCCCACCTCCCTTCCAAAATTTGTACCATTGCCATAGAATTAGTTTCAGTAATGACATGTGATAAATGATGCTCCTTACATAAAAACAATCCTTCTCTAATAGTTCTAGCTTTAGCTACCAAATTAGAGGTATCTTGTATCTTGAATCCCTTAGCCATAATCAATGAACCAGAGTAATCTGTAATGCAAAAGGCTGCAGAGCTAGGTCCAAGATTACCCCTAGATGCACCATCTATATTACATTTCACCCAATTAGTAGGGGGAGGGATCCATGTAACAATGTTGATGTTATAGTTATTACCATGCCCTTGTAGACCAGTAATGATTTCCGACCAACTGTTCCTTCCAATATCTCTTTTGAATGTTATTTTAATCATCTTCAGAATAGTGTCATTAATCTCCAAATGACTTTTCTTTCTGAGAATGAGCCGCCATGTAAAATAGTGTTCCTTCTCTTCCACAAACACCAAAAAATGACAATGGGTACAACTTGAAAAACCACTTGAATTCTATAACTACTTTTAGAAGACCACCACTTTCTTATAGTTTGTTTCAAATTAAGAATAGAACCTAAGAGACCAGCAACTCTAAAATAATGATCCCAGATTCTGAAAGCTAGCTCAATTTTTAGGAAAAGCTGCTCAAGAGTCTCCTCCACCGGAATAGAGCAACACATGCAATCAATAGAAATGGTAGGATTCCAAGAGTGCATTAAACTTGCAACAAGAATTTTTCCATTCCAAATTCTTCAAGTTAGAAAGGAGTGCTTAAATTCCAATCCCTTAATCCATAAGAATTTCAAATCCTCATTCATATCTGCCTTTTGTCTCGACAACTCCCAAGCATTTTTAACAATAAAATTTCACGTACTAGACTTAGTCCACCAAGGTTTATATTCTTCTTCGCCTAGTTGCACATATAAAAAATTAATTATGATATGCTCCACAACATACTCAGGTAAGGCAACTTGAAAAGCAACAAAATTCCAACCCTCTTCTGTTAAGATCTCTCCAATGTCTCGCATAGGGTGACAAGTGTGCACATAAGACTAGCACAAGTATAAGGGACCAAGATTGGTCCTGTTGTCATACCACATATTAGAAGAACCTCATTTAAGTTCTCACCACAAGTGTTTTCTAAGAGCTCTCTATTTTCCAACATGTATTTCCAAACTTGAGAACCCTCTTTACATTGTACCAAAGTAGTAATTTATTTCTTACAATACTTATTCCATAAGAAGTTAGAACACAAAGAATTTTTTGTCCTAAATCTCCACAAGCATACATTTCTTGAGAAACATCAAGCATAGATCTAAAGCCTAGACCCCCTTTCTGTTTTGGCAAACAAACCTTAATCCATTCAGCCCAATGCTTACTTCTACCTGATTCCTTATTACTCCAAATTGTTTTTAGCAAAGATCCAGTGCAATTCCTTAATAACACATTTAGGAGGTATGATAGCAGAAAGAACGTAAATAGGGATGGTTTCAAGAACACTAGTAAGAAGAACTCTTTTACCACCGAATGAAAGCATCTTTCCTTTCCATGCTTGAAGTTTCCCTCTTACTCTGTCAAACAGATCAGTGTAGTGTTCTTTATTTTTTCTCGAGTGAGTGATAGGACACCCCAATATTTCAAAGCAAAAGAACCTCTACTCATTCCTATGCATTGTTCCACTTGAAGTGAAATCCCAGTTGCTACATTCTGGTGCAAATAGAAAAAGCTCTTCTCTTTGTTCAATTTTTGCCTAGATTGCTTCTCATAATCCTGCAAGACAATCATGATTTTCCCCAAAGAATAATCATGGGTTGAAGCAAAATGATTGTGTCATCTGCAAATGCTAAATGATTCAAATTTGCACTCCACTTAGGCATACCATATCCTATAAATTGGGGATCATCATTTTAGGAATTAAGAGCTCTAGAAAGAACCTTTGTTGATAGTTTATAAAGGATTGGGGAGAGAGGATCTCCTTGCTTCACTCCCCTAGTAGAATAAAAAAACCATATGACTGACCAGTCAGCAAATTAGAGTAGTAATTATTAGATCAACCTCCAAACCATATCTACAAATCTCTCACAAAATCCATCTTCCTTAGTACCTTCATAAGGAAAAACCGTGATACTTTATCATACGCTTTATCCATGTCTAGCTTTATGACAACATTAGCAGGCTTTCCTCTTTTATTGATATTTGTTACTAACTCCTGATCCAAAAGAACATTTTCGATAATACTTCTCCCTTTGACAAAACCAGACTAATTAGAAGATATCAACTTTGGAAGGATATTCTCCGGTCTATCATGCATGATTTTGGACATAAGCTTATTTACAAAATTACTCAAACTAATAGGCCTCATTACTAAGAAGGTTTGAACATTGTCCTTCTTAGGTATGAAGATCAGATTAATATGAGTTATAGACTTTGGTAGAGTGTTACCAGCAAAGAACTCCTGCACCATTCTTATGATGTTTGAACCTACAATATCCCAATAGACTTGAAAAAATCTACTTGCAGGAGCATCATTCAATCTCAACTGATGATAGCCATATCTAAGGTCTATCTTAGAAAATCAAGTGTCACCCTGAAGTTGATCGAAAAAGATCATCAATTCTCATAAGAGGATACTTATTCTTTATAGTAACCTTGTTCAATTGGCGGTAATCAATACACATCCGAAGAGAACCATCTTTCTTCCTAAAAAAAAAGACCGGAGCAGTCCAAGGTGAGACACTGGGTTGAATAAAACCTTTATCAAGAAGGTCTTTCAACTACTCTTATAACTCTTTCAACTCACATTCTATATGGTGGAATAGAAATAGGTAGAGTACCAGGAAGAATATCTATGTCAAAGTCGATTTCTCTCTCAAGAGGGACTCTGAGAATATCATCTGGAAAGACCTCTGGTAACTCACTCACAACTGGAACTTACTGAATAGGTGGTGTCTCAACACTAGAGTCATTAACTCAAACTAAGTGATAGATGCACCCCTTGGAATCTAACTTTCTAGCCTTAAGATATGAAATAAAATAACCCTTAGGCACTGCTAAACTACTCCTGCACTCTATAACTGGCTCATTAGGAAAACTACTCAGGTTCTACAATCAACTGAGGCATAACAAGCATGAAGACAGTACATGCCTAGAATAACATCAAAGTCCAGCATGTCTAACTCAACTAAGTCAGCCATGGTGTCCTTGTGATTGACAGAAATGGTACAATCACGATAAACTCTCTCAACTAGAATAGACTCACCAATAGGTGAAGAAATACTGAAGGGCTCAAGAAGTTTCCCAGGAAGAATATCAAATCCCATAGAAATATATGGAGTCACAAAAGATAGACTCGCACCTGGATCTAGAAATGCATTTACATAAAAAGTAAAGACTTTGATCATACAGTGACAACATTGGGTGAATTCTCTGGCTCTTGGTGACTCGTGACAGCATACAGATGGTTTTTGCTCCACCGCCTGTCCTTGCAGTAGTTCCTCTATGTGCAACTCTGTACGTTAGAGCCGGTGAAGAAGATTGGGCTCTATTGTCCCAATTACCATTACCATGACTGTTCTTAGGGCACTCACTCATGAAGTGACTTGTCTGCCCACACTTCAAGCAACCAGTGGAGCCATTACAACACGCTCCTGGGTGGTTCCTACCACACTTAGCACATGCAGAAGTCCAATTGGCCCCTTGTGCCACACTACCCTTGAACTCAACTCTATTCTTTGGTGCAGGTGCACTAGCAGATGATGGAGCAGGTCCAGTTGGCTTTTGTTGAAAAGATGACTAATTCACATTTTCGGTCTTCAGCTTCCCAGACTTATTACTTGACATCTTAGCCTTCTTGTTGCGGAACTCCTCTCTATATCTCAACTTATCCTCCTCAACCTGCTTCACATGGATCATAAGCTTTTCTATGTCCATGTTCCATATCAATATAGTTGTATTGCCCTCCTTACTTGACAAGCGAGACAACCCAGACACGAACAAGCTCATTCTGCTCCTCATGTCAGCCACCATATCCGATGCATAACGGAATAGTTGAGTGAACTTGAGGTTGTACTCATGCACATTCATGGATTCCTACTTAAGAGTGAAGAATTATCTTACCTTGGCCTCTCTCAGCTCACGGGGAAAGAAAATCCCCATGAAGGCACTTTCGAACATAAGCCATCTCACAGTTGGTTCTCCTTCAGCTATACTTTTCATCCATTGGTTTTACCAGATCCTAGCAACACCCTTGAGTTGGTATGCATCTAGCTCCAAACGCTCAACATTTGCAACATGCATTACCTTAAACACTTTCTGCAACTCTTCCACAAAGTTTTCCAGATCCTTAGTGAAACTTGAACCGGTGAAGTCTGGAGGATTTATCCTCAAGAACTCACAGATTCTGGATGTATCAACAACATCCTGTCGAACCCCTCTCTGTTGCCCAGCTTGGTTGGTCACAAGTTGACTCAACATCTGGATAGCATCCCGAAACTCAACATTAGTGACCTCTCCTTGGGGTTGCACTTATGGTGCATTGGGGACCCCTTGATACTGGGGATCAGCATTCCTCCTAGCAAGACTACCTCGAACAGCTCTACGTGGAGGCATGATCTGAAAGATACGTGCAAGCAGGAATTAGAAAGAAATTTTTATAGAGCTAAAGTCTATCGCACGAAAAGAGTATGAAAGAAGTGAGATAGTTCCTAAATGTCGTAGCTCCTAATTATAGATGTGGCGCGCTTCACACTGATAACTCAGACACGGCTTCATAGACACCCTAAGTACCTTGAACTTTGTACTATGAAACAAAATTTGTCACACCCCGAGCCTACACCCTGGACATAACTGGAACTCGAGAACTATTGCTGGTCCCAAATCAAACCCTTGGTCTGGCTCAATACTCAGCGGAAGACTTACTTAATAATACATGAACTCAAAAGTAAAACTTTACTCATTAGTCTTAAGATAAATACACTTTGAAATGTGTAAGAACATTGAACTATCCCAAAGAACGCAACTCAAGTCTCAAACATTTAACAATAGTAATGGAAAAGACTCATCAAAGCACTACTGTCTATGATTCCTCTAATACCTATGATAGACGTCGGGACAAGACCCATGACATGTTAACAAAACTGAAAATAGAAGTGAAACCCTCTTAAAGCAAGGAGGTTCACCAAGCAACTCTAGAACTGCAAGTGATATCAACGGTGCGCCTGTTGATGACCCTGAACTCTTGTATCTGCTTCATAAAAAAATGCAGGACAAATGGTGTTAGTACATTGAATGTACAAGAATGCAAGGGAAACTATAAAGCACAAACATAAGTTTGAACTGATTAAAAAAGAAAGAACATACTCATATCATCTCAACTCAAGGATACTAAAAGATACTCAAATATACTCAAACTCAGAAATGCTCAACTCAGTTCAATATAAAAGCAACAGTAAAGATGCATTGTAAAGAAAGCTTTTAAAACATTAAATAATCAATGTACTTAAAAAATACAATAATAACTCTTTTACTCTTATTTGAGAGATTCTCTAACCGACAACCATCACTATGAGTTATGTGATGATACAATGTCTCGCCCACGCTGCCAGAACTGTCTTATACCTTGTCGGAGTATAAGACATCCTCAAATAAGTGGATCCATTAAGCTATGCTTAAAAGCAATACAGAATCATCTAAAAAGTATGACTCTTTACCCATGTTGCCATACATAGTTTATGAGGACTTTGAGTTGTCTGAACTCATCCCTATATCGGTGCTCAATACTACCCCCAATAATATAAATCATGCTCATATGTTTAAAAATATTTCATGATCCTCAATCTTTGAGATTATTACTCAAAAGGTTCTCTTAAAAGAGATAGTGCTCCAAACTCCTCATGAACTTATTTGAAAATCAAAGTCTCCTCTCATTTTAAACGTAAAAGTATTTACACTTGGGAATACTTAGTTTTCATATATTCATTTTGAAAAATAACACTCAAATCTCCTCATCCTCATACTCAAGTACTCAAGTCTTAAAACAAGTTTTAAAAGTTTGCAAAAGACTTCTCAAAATGACTCAAAGAACTCTCTCGAACTTTACTGTTAACTCTATCTTGAATTTGAAATGTGAATTCAAGAATTATGATTTGGATATACCGGATTTCTCAATGATTAGGTGTAGTTGGATAGTTATAATCAGGAAGAGAGTAAGGATACGTTTTAAAAGAACCTATACCGAACAAACGATGAAAAAGGAGTGGGGATAGACGACCCTGACGCACTGAGTGGCGCAGGGCGCCAGCCCCTGAACTTCAGAACACCATTTCTGATGCACTGCAGGTGTGGCACACTATGCACCCTGACGCATCAGTGGCGCGTCGCGCCACCCCTTCCCAAGTACATTTCGATGAATTTTTCTTCTCGATTTTTTGCCCTAATTCACCTAGAATCAAATGATTTCTTCGAAACTATCTTAGATTCCAATACCCAACATAATTAAATGAAAATCTACTCAAGAACAACCCTCAAACTCATAAAATTCACCTCAAGAACTCATCAAACCCCAATATTAAAGATTTAAGAACGAAACTCCAAGAAACTCAATACATGGATCTTCATGGACGAAATTTAATCAAGAAACACATGATTGGCGTGGGTGAATGAACACATCACTATGAAAGCTTACATACGTCGAAGATAACTTGTTCTTGGTGAAATCTTGATTTTCTTGAACGAACGTTTGAATCCTTTATCTTTTCTCTTCTTGAACTCCCGTCAAAACCCTACGCTTATTTTGAATGACTAAAACTGATTTCAATCATTTTAGACCCCTAAAAGGATGAGAATAACGTTTAGGCTAGGTGGGGGTAAGAAAAAGATCAAAATACCCCTCCTTAACTCGAATGAATTTTCTTAATTGGACAGGCTGAATTCAAATGGGCATATCTCCCTCATCCGAACTCAAAATTTAGAAAACTCGGTGGCGTTGGAAAGAGG
The DNA here is from genome assembly GCA_029582685.1 of Solanum piurae. NCBI lineage: Eukaryota > Viridiplantae > Streptophyta > Magnoliopsida > Solanales > Solanaceae > Solanum > Solanum piurae. Next base: position 34,230 of record JAJOOO010080579.1, read on the forward strand.
ACTCGAAGATCTTTCATTTGATATCTTATGGGCCACCTAACTCATCTTGTACTGAAAGTTATGGTCGTTTGAAGTTGACCCAAAACTCACCACCGAAGTGTAACTTGTACAAACCTCAAATTAGCTATTTATAATTTAGGTCTTTCCAAAATTAGCTCTTTGTAAGAACGATGTGTTACAAGGTATTTGCTTAGCTCTTTCTTCAATTACTCCAATAGCCAAAGCTTCTTTCTTGAGGCATTCACAAATACTTTGAAGCTTCTCATTATCAAAAGTAGCCATTTTCATTAACCCCTTAACATCATTGCAACAATGGCCACTAATATCACCCTTTCCCATTAAAAAATCTGTGCATGGCAAATGCTTAACAATGGTATTAGAGCATTGATAATTGCATTAACAACTAATTGCAATAATTAGAGCTAAAAACACAAACTCGAAAATTAAAATCGAACGACCCATTTTGGTTTTAAAAAATAATTATTATTTGTGATGGAAAGTTCAAGTTGTTTGCATTTATATAGTAGAAATCCTAGATTGAACTCCTCCGAAAAAAGTGTAACGTATAGTTTATATTTATTTCCTTGATGCCCAAAGTTTATTGATTTTCTTCCTACTTATTGTATGCAATGTTGATAATGGTATCATAAAGATGCCTTTCCTGGATTGTCAAAGTGTGCTATTTGTTTATATCAATTTTCTAAAATGATGTGAGATTTTGTTTGAGTAAAATGATATATTATGTGTACATATAGAAGTTGTCGAATTCCACTGGCATAATTTTTTTTAATCCCCTTACTTGAATTCTTGGTTCCGCCACTGCAAGCAATGGAAGTTGGTATGACTTTTTGCTTAGACACTTAAATTTAGGTTTGTTTCGATTGAACACTCAATCTATTCATAAAGATATTAGACAAAAAAAAATTACCATCAACAAAACACCAAGTTTAAGTGTCTAAGTGAAAAGTGCCCAAAAAAATATTATTATTTAAGATCCAACGCACCTAACCCTCGTTAGATGACATGTTTTGGATATATAGCATATGCTACGTGGCCAACTGACCATTATCGAAGAAACAATTGTTGCATGGAATGTGGTGGTGGACAATGGTATGAACAATTCCACATCGCCCCTTTAAGAATTAGTGGTTTCTTTTAATATGGCTTGGGCAGTCCTCATCTGTATTTGAGTTAGCTTTTGTACTTTAAATTAAGCTCAAGATTCATTTTTTTAACATGGTATCAGAGTTAGGCCTCTCGATGTAGTCCCCAGATAGATTGTCCACGTAGGGATCAAACATAGTTAGGGGTAATGAATGAGAGTCGAGGGAGATGAATGAAAATAAAGAATCTCACACCGATGATGGAAGGAGTTCATTTACCAAGTCTTCTTGCTACAACTTGTCGCATGAGGCTAGTAAAACGATTGCTTTAGGTCCTCAAAAATTTTAATGATGCGTTTTATAAATTTATTTTCTCTTAAATAATGTTGAAGTTTGTAAAAAAAAAATTATTTAAAACTTATAAAGAAACTTTGAGTTAAAATATTTATATCTTCACGTTAGTAAATAAAGTTTTTTATGATAATAACCAAGTAATGTATTATAAACACATGACTAACATTTTATTAATTTGAATTAGTTCTTATCAATACTATGTGAAGTTACATATTTCCTTTTTTTTTTGGGAAAAGGTTTACACTATAATTAAACAACAAATATGAAGAAAACAAAAACAGTAAGTTTTTTTATTAAAATATGATTTTCACTCCTAATTATGAAAGCTCTTCATACTAAATCAGTCCAAAAAAGAGAGTAGTCGATTGATCTTGTTACATCCTGATAAAAATAGATTCTCAGTTAAATGACACCTTCTTTAAATTGTAATTCTTCGCTTGAGTTAGATCATCATATATAACTCATAACTCCGTTATAAGACTCGATATATCTCTCATGCATAGTCGTCCATAAAACCTGCCCAACTATCTTCCCTGGTCATCATTGTCACCCCGATAACCCCGAATCAGGCATTAAGCTTCCATCGGTATTGATCTTGCTACATCCCTCAGGTGGAAAAAGCCCAACTAATGAAAATAGGTTGTGTATCGATCAATCGATTTTCTATTGATTGAAATGGATGATATTCAACTCTTGGAACTGGAAAAATATATGAATTTTGACAACAAACTGGATGAACGTATGTTGACATTGTTTTTGCATTATCTAAAATTGCACTTAATAACCCTAAAAAGGACAAAGTTAAAAAAAGAAGAAGAGAGAAATGTGAGAAGTAATGATAAAACTAAGACCACATATATATAGTGTATTTTATAATCCCAATTTTTTTTGTATAGGATTCAATTAATTAATTTTCCAGAAAAAGGAAACTCACTGTTTTTTTTTAGTAATCCCACTTGGATTCAATTTAATTAGTCATTTATGGAAAGTTAGAAAAATGAAATTAACGGAAGGTTCTTAGGTTTATATTTAGTAACTAGTATACGTCATTTAAATAAAATCAAGAGATATGGTGTTGTATAATCTATTATTTTCAGTTTGGAGATGTGTTTTGATAAATAGTTAATGATATTTCATGTAAAAAATGCAAATACCTAATAATTTTCTTATGCTTTTAGTAGTGATCGCAAACCCATAAAAGCTATTTCTACATACATTGTATATCATGTTACGTTGTTTTACAATGACTCATAATATTTCTATGTGATGTCTTAGATTGACGAAAAATACACGTAATATAATTAAATTAGTTAATAATTGCAACTTTACAAAATATTGCATAAATGAAGTTATAGATTAAATTAGACCAAACATGTCCTTAAGGGATATGTCTAGGTCCAAATATGTTCTTATTCATTTTTTTTGTTATGTTTTGTGAGAAATAAGAGTAATTTTGGTCAATTTAAGTAATAATGGGTATGATTGAATCAAATTATTAATGATGGACAAAATTTGATGCATATCACTTACTTTTAGAATATTTTGATTCATTTCTATAGTATGAAATACTGAGAGATTAAGGAACATTAGTTGGATCTCAAGGACCATAGAAAGTTTAGAATTAAGTTTTAGTTGTGTTACTATGTTTCAAATGTCTTTATTGATTTGTAACCTTACATTTAAAATGATAATAAAATTGTGTGTTATAACGGGTTAAATTATACTAAGAAAAAAAGTATAAGTTAAGCTATAATTAAAGTTCTAGAAACAAATATTTCTTTTAATTAAGGTTGTCCTTTTATACCGTGAATTATTTTAAAATGTAATAAATACACCTTTCCATGCGTTTGACCATAGATTTTCAAATATTTTTTGGCAAATATTATTTGGGAAACATATTTCACTTTTTTACAAAAAAATATAATTTATACCCATAAGTTTTAAAAACTATCAAAACTAACCATGAGTTTGTAATACAAGTCAATTGGATCTTCGTTGCAACAAATAACAAGCAGTAGTGTCCATGACACTGGAGCAATGTGATAGTTTGGGGTGAGTGCAACAAGCATCATTCCATACAACGTAAAGTAGACAAAGCACATGACTTTGTTACCTTGAACCAATTGTTCATCATTTTCATCAACAACCATATCATCACTTTCATATTTATTGAATATTTCATAACTACTTTGGTGTTCATGTAAACAATTATGTAATACAACACAAACAACTACTATAGAGGGTGGTTTTGTAAAAGACAAAAGTTTGGTGTAGAATTTGAATTTTTAAAAGATCTCAAATAATGAAATTTGGCTCAAGTACTAGTTTTTTCTAGTATTTGAAAATTTAGGTTATTTGTCAAATAATAGCAAATTGTATAGACAAACATTATTTGCCAAATTTTACTTGAAAATCCATGGACAAACATGTTCACTCTCTTGGAGGCATCTAAAAGGCAAAAATAAATTAAAATCTCAGTTAGGTCCTCACAAATCAAAATATTTTTCAACAAGATTATCTATTAAAAAATATCTTAGTCTCTTTTTAGATTTTTCTTCCCGATATGTATTAAGGATGTGAAGAAAATGTATATTTTTAATTTCCCTATGATTTTAATAGTGAGTGCAAAATGATCAAGTAATTTCTACAATGAAGTAGTAAAAATCAATATGATTGTTATATATGAAATACATATATGAAAATTTTCAGTACACTTTCTTACTTGAGAAATAATATATAAAAAATTCATTAATTATCCGGTCCAAGAGCCATTTAAACTCCAATTTGGTGTAGGGATAGTTGTAGGTTTTTCAAGTATTGTAAAATTTTGATTTTGGTGTAGAGATAATTATAGTGAGAGCACTAGGTAACTCTAGTCTAAGGCAATTTGTTGATTTCTTTAAATTGATCCATCATTTTTTTTATTGTGTTATAGCGTGTTAAATTATATTAATAATGTGTTAAATTAAAACTTTACACCATTGCCATTAGCGTATAAATTCAATCAAACTTGAATCAAATTATTATTCATTCAACTAAAATTGATTGTCAGGATCAAGATGAAGCATGCTTTTGTAATACTAATTAAAAAGAGAGAAAGGGAGAAAGAAAGATATTATAATCGAAATTGAAATTCACCAATTATCCAACAAACCATCATTTTGCAGATGAAAATACATATTTTTTGTTTAGAACATGTATGGTTTAATTTACTCTTCTTTTGGTGGTGGTGGTGGTGGTATTTTATGCCACATTGGAACAGGTTGCCACCTTGGAATAGGTTTCCAAGTTGAAGAATCATGCTCGGATGTTACAAATAATTTATTTGTAATGATTGATCCTTGCTTTAGGGTATTAGATAGATGTTTTCCTTTCTGGGGTGGACAAACCCAATATTCACCATTATTATGACAATGACTTGCTCTTGGGGGATCATAATCTTCAATGGGGATTAAAGATCTAGAGTGACCACTTTTGAAAGAAACAATTATCAAAACCAAAGCAAGAAATGTTGTGAAGGAGATTGAGTAAGGAGACATTTTTCCTTTAGCCTAATTTGTTTTCAATAGTGAGTGCAAAATCATCATGTTTTTTCTACATTATATAAGTGAAGAAATGATGAAGCTAATAATTATTTATCAAATCTATAGAAAAATATCTTTATTATATTTGATTTTTTTTTGTTAGATTATTTATTATACTTTACTTGAAAAATATACAGGAGAATTTCATTAATTATATAATCCTAAAACTATTTTCACTGCATTTTTTTAGTGTAGGGAGAATTATAATTTTGGTCCCATGACTATAGAATAACTTTCCTTATTATATTTGTTTTATTCGTAGACTAATTATTATTTTTTACTTGGAAAATATATAGAAAAATTTCTTTAATTATATAACCTAAAATTCATTTCAACTACATTTTGGTGTAGGGAGAATTATAATTTTGGTCCCTTGACTATGGAGTATTAAATTTATATGATTTTCTACCTGAATTATTAAGTGTTTGTGTTTTCTACTAGAATTAAAAAAATTATTTATAAAAAACACCTCGTAATCAATGAGTTAATTTTCATGTGGACGAAATTTTATGGATAAATTAATTTGTCATACGCCTTTTGATAATTATATTAGAACATTTCATTTGATCAGCTTCGAAATGTGTTTTAATAAATAATTGATGATACTTCAAGTAAAAAATACAAATACCTAGCCGAATTTGCTTATGTTTTTAGTAGTGCTAGCAAACCCATCAAGCTATTTCAACGTACATTATATAACATGTTAAATTGTTTAACAATGACTCATTCTATGTGATGTGTTAGATTGATGAAAAATACACTTAATTTAATTAAATTAGTTAATAAAATGCAACTTTACAAACTATTGCATACATGAAGTTATAGATTAAGAGTTGTTTGGTATTATTGCAAAAAAAAAAATGCTTATTTTCATAAGCATCTTTTTAAAATAGCTTTTCAGAAAAGTGTTTTAGAAAAAAAGCAATTTGTGTTTAGCTAATTCATTTGAAAAGTACTTTTTATAAGTAAACTGTATTTGACTAATCATTTTCAAAAAGCGCTTTTGGGAGTCAAATTACGATTAAGGGAAAATATTAATGTACTTTTAATATTAATATTATTTTATAAAAAGAAACTAGTTTAAAAATCTATTACAAAAAAATTAAATTAAATTTTTATTTTTATTAAAATAAGATGTTCATATTCAAATTTTCAATCAATATTATACATTTTTTGAAGAGTAGAAATCTATAATTGTTATATTTTTTTATTTTTTCCTATTCTTACAAAAATATTGTTGTTACCTTCTTCTTTCTAATTTTATAAAATAATACATAAAATAATAAATAAAATATAAAATTTGTTATATAAAAATAAAAAATAAAATTATTAAATGGAACTTAACAAAACATACGAGATATGTTAATTAAGTAATAAGACATATATTGGTGTGTGTGTATATATATATATATATATATATGGAAGAGACATTTTAGTCTTGAAATAAATAATTTTTAGCTTCTTCCCAACAGCAGAAAGACTGTTTCTGCTTCTATTTAAAAGCACTTTTACAGGTTTCCCAAATACCTACTTTTTAAAAAAAGTATTTTTTTTCCTCAAAATAAGTGCTTATAGGCTCCCTATAACAATGCCAAACATGCTCTAAAATTAGACCAAAATATATACTTCAGGGATATGTCATAGGTCCAAATATGTATTTATTCGGGTTTTTTTTTGTTGTTTTGTGAGAAATAAGGATATTTTTGGGCAAATTAAGTAATAATGGGTATGATTGGATCAAACTATTAATGGTGGACTAAATTTGATGCATTTCACTTACTTTAAGAACATTTTGATCCATTTCTGTAGTATGAAATACTGAGAGATTAAGGAACAATCCAAAGTTGGATCTCAAGAACCATAGGAAGTTTAGAATTAAGTTTTAGTCGTGTTACTATGTTTCAAAGTGTCTTTATTGATTTGTAACCTTAAATTTAAAATGATAGTTAAACTAAGTGTTATAACGTGTTAAAATATATCAAGAAAATAAGGAGTATAAGTTAAGTTATAATTGAAGTTCTAGAAACAAATATTTGTTTGAAGGGTGTCCTTTTATATCGTGAATTATTTTAAAATGTAATAAATACAGATTCCCATGCTTAGGTGACACAGAGTTAGCATTTGATCATAGATTTTCAAATATTTTTGGCAAATATTATTTGGGTGAAAATTTAGGCGAAATTTCACCATGTGTTTGGCCATAGTATTTGGAAAATATATTTCACTTTTTTAGAAAAATATATGATTTATATCCATAAGTTTTAAAAACTATCAAAAGTAACCATAAGTTTGTATTACAAGTCAATTGGATCTTCGTTGCAACAAATAACTAGTAGTGTCCATGACACTGGAGCAATGTGGTAGTTTGGAGTGAGTGCGACAAGCATCATTCATACAACGTGAAGTAGACAAAGCACATGACTTTGTTACCCTGAGCCGATTGTTCATCATTTTCATCAACAACCATATCATCACTTTCATATTCACTGAATATTTCATCACTACTTTGGTGTTCACGTAATTTTTTTTATGTAATACAGTACAAGCAACTACTATAGAGGGTGATTTTGTAAAAGATAAAAGTTTGGTGTAGAATTTGAGTTTTTAAAAGATCCCAAATAATAAGATTTGGCCCAAATACTAATTTTTCAAGTATTTGAGAATTTGAGTTATTTGTCAAAAATATTTGCCAAATAATTGACAAATTGTATAGACAAACACTATTTGCCAAATTTTACATGGGAAATCAATGTTCAAACAGCTGCAAAAATGTCACGATTCGAGCCTACACCCTACACGTGGCCGGCACTCGAGAACCATTGCTGGTCCCCAAGCGAACCATCATCCTGGCTGGCTACAAGCGGAAGACTAACTCAAGCATACAGAAGTTTAAAACTGAAATACATTCAATAAACTCGAATACTCAACCTTTTTAAAAGTCTGTACCATACTCAAAATAAAAGTAAATATAGAAACTCCTCAATTTTGTCTATTTATGAAGTATCTACTATTACAGAAGGATATCGGGACAAGACCCACGATATCTCAAAACTGCTAACTGTAAGATAAAGGTGAAGTCCTCCGGAATATAAGATGGCTCACCAAAGCTGACTGGAATATCACATGACCTCAACGAAACGCCTTTTGATGATCCTGAATACCTGTATCTGCATCATGAAACGACTGATACGCTCAAATTACACCTCCCTAAAGAAGCGTAAGCGATCGTTATCAAGTAAAGAACCCAACTTGTAGGTTGGGGTCGATCCCACGAGGAAAATGGTTTAGACTTTACTTTAACCCACGATTATATCCAATTAGTCAAAGTATTTCCAAGAAAATAACAATTAATTAAAAACAGGGGGGGTTTTGTGAATCAATTATGAAAATTCAATAAGTAATCAGAATTTAGTAGTCAATGTTGGTTGTTATCAAGTTGAGAAAGATAACTAGGGTATACGTGTTCCCCACAAGCTCATAACGCAGTGATCCTAGTAACAACAATCCTTTTCTAGTGTATTACATGCAAAGTGATAAG